>WOFM01001001.1:0-20266 GCA_011428145.1 Ericerus pela
CTGCTAGTTAACTAGCTTCTTTTATTGAAAACGAAAAAGTCCAGTTATATTTTTATTAATTTTCCACCTTCACGCTAGTATACTCGCTGCTAGTTTACTAGCTTCTTTTATTGAAAAAAAAACCTCTAGTTATATTTCTATTAATATTCTACTATTTACAAATATATAACAAATTAATTTTCAAATTTTATATTGAAAACCAAAATTTACAAATTTTTGAAAAACAAAAATTTTAATTTTGTACCATCACGCTAGTTTACTCGCTGCTTGTTTACTCGCTGCTAGTTAACTAGCTTCTTTTATTGAAAACAAAAAAGTCCAGTTATATTTTTATTAATTTTCCACCTTCACGCTAGTTTACTCGCTGCTTGTATACTCGCTTCTTTTAATGAAAATGAAAAAGTACAGTTATAATTTTATTAATTTTCTACCATCATGCTAGTTTACTCACTGCTAGTTTACTAGCTTCTTTTAATGAAAAAAAAACTCGTTATATTTCTATTAATATTCTACTATTTACAAATATATAACATAAATTAATTTTCAAATTTTATATTGAAAACCAAAATTTACAAATTTTTGAAAAACAAAAATTTTAATTTTGTACCATCACGCTAGTTTACTCGCTGCTTGTTTACTCGCTGCTAGTTTTACTAGCTTCTTTTAATGAAAATGAAAAAGTACAGTTATAATTTTATTAATTTTCTACCATCACACTAGTTTACTCGCTGCTATTTTACTAGCTTCATCTAACAAAATCCAAAAATTCCAGTTATATTTCTGTAAATTGTAGCCAATTTATCAGCTCTACACTTTCGACGTTGTTCGAATTCTGTTCTCATAATTTCAAATCACGTTTTATCTAGTCCAGAATTCGAGTAATTCTTCCTCTCTTATCTTTTCATTTGCTACTCGGTCTCCTCGCTTCCGCTTTCCTTCCTATTCACCACCTTCGATTACCTATCCTTTGTACATTCATGTCATTCGTGTTTGATTCGCTCTAGTGAGCAGATACTTAATATTTTCTTGTTCGAAGTTTGCACTTCGTTTGCTAATTTCAGCTATGGCTGTAATTACACATCATTACTTTAATTCTTTCGATAATATACCGTTCTTTTGAAGTGAATTGTGTAGTTCTCTCAAATGCTGCAAATCAGCAATCTCAATTAACTTCGAACTTACAAATTAGCAAACTCTTTCGTTTTTTATTCGTCGTTTTAGTGTCGTCTTTTGTGTCGTCATGGCGAATAAATATCAGATTTTCTTGTCACTTGATGGCAAAGATAAAGATAATTTTATGGCTGTTCGTCGAATTCCGCGAGTTTGGTGACGGTGTATGGCACTCTTTTCTGAAGAATACCAGAACTTTCGACTCATCACCCAGAATTAGCATCTACTGCTCCAATTAAAGCTCTGTTGCTGCTCTAAAATTCCGTGGTAATTTCGTACTGTCAATGTAATTTTCTCAGAAGAGGTCCTGAAGAAGTATGTCGATGATGCTGGGAATTTTCTCTTCAAGGGGTTGCTACTTGGTGAGACTCAGTTTGTCCAGTCCTCTGGTTCGTCCCCTTCGTCTCCTTTGAAAGAAGAGGTTCCAGGGTCAATTTCGAACCAAGAGTCATTCAAGGATATTCTACGCCATTTCCTCATCGAAAAATTTTCACCCAAGAAATGTAATGTAGAGTCTTGGTGTGAGAAGTTCGAAAAAGAATCGTCCAGAATTGGATTGTCCGGTCAAAAGCAGATTGAGATTTTGAAGAATTGTTTGGATCCTTCCATGGATGACTGGTTTTCTGTCAATTTGACTCGTCTTCCCTCTGATGCTGAATGGCCTACTTGGAAGGCACAACTTTTAGAGACTTTTGGTGACAATACTTTTCGGCCAATAAGGTACGCGTTTACGTTTAAATTTATAGGTGGCTCTCTGATTGACTATGCCTTAAAAAGGAGAAGATGCTTCTAGATTTAAAAATAGGTCTTACTGACTCGTTTATTTTTGTATTTGATAGTCATAGGTTTGCCTCATTATGTCCAAAACTCTCTTAATAGAATGACTGTTGATTCGTTGGAAAAACTTAGAAAGAAATTAAAGAAATTCGATGCTGATGATAAGAGTAACGATAAATTTTCGGATGCTTCCTCAAAGCAAAGTTCTTCTAATAAATCCAGTTCTAACAATTCGAAAAATAACGTAAATTTTAATCCCTCCAAATTTTCGCAAAATTCAAAACTGGTAGTTCTTCGGAAAATAAGAAACTTTCTGGTACTTCGAATTACAGGAAGCCTTGTGATTACTGTTTATCGAAGGGATTTCCAGATCGTTTTCATTTGGAGGAGAAATGCTGGACCAAGAAGAGAGATCTTGAGAAAGCAAAACTTATTAATAATTTTGAGGCTGAGTCTGCCTCTAACTCCTCAGAAGAGGATCCAAAAAACTAAATTTCGAGCCACTGATCCAAGTTAATGTGCATGTCAATGGTAAAATCGACTGTCCTGGTACTTATGATTCTGGATCAAATATTTCTGTTATGGGCAGCGATTTGGCGAAATCTATTCATGCGAAAATTTTTAAATTGAAAGGCTGTAAATTTAAAATGGTCAGTGGCTTTGGTGAAGTTGTTGGTTGGACTAGAGTCAAGATTAAAATTTTCAATATCGAACGTAACGTAATTGTTTTCATAATTGATAGTAAAATTTTTAATCATGATTTCTTGATCGGTTTAGACTTGATACGTTTGTACCGTCTAAATCAGAATAACAAATTAGAAATTTTTCAGTCTAATAGTTTGGACGAGACTCCTATTTTGACTAAGTCTAGCTCCTCTGGTAGTGTCAATTTTGTTGAAATCCAGGCAGATTTAGGTCATCTTAGACATAGGAAGAGATACTTTTTACAGAGAGTCATCAATCGTTTTAACCACGCCTTTGCTCGCGACAAGTTTGATGTAGGCAAAGTTAGAGATTACGAGGCAACTATCAAACTTTCAGAACACAAGTATATTTTTAGAAAGCCTTACAGATGTAGCCTGGTGGACCAGAAAGAGATTGAATCTCAGATTTCGGCCCTTCTCAAAGCAGGTCTCATAGAGGAGAGTACATCACCTTTTGCTGCTCCTGTCACCTTGGCAGTAAAAAAGCAGGGTGATGGCTCTGTCAAAAAGAATAGACTTTGTATCGATTATTCGGCTCTGAACAAAATTGTGATTCCTGAGAGTCAGCCTTTCCCATTGATTGGTGACCTCATTGCTAAGGCACGTGACTGCCAATGGTATTCGGTATTGGACATTAATAGCGCCTTTTGGTCTGTCCCTTTACGCCAGAAGGATAAGTACAAAACAGCCTTTGTTACCACAACAGGGCACTATAACTGGAAATGCCTTCCCTTTGGGTTGAAGACTTCCCCTGCCATTTTTCAACGTATTCTTAGAAATTGTTTAAAAAGAAATGGCCTAGATGATTTTTCTGTCAATTATATTGACGATATTTTAGTGTTTTCAAAGACTTTTGAAGAGCATTTAGTCCATCTCGAAAAGCTGCTTGATGCAGTCTCAAAAGAAGGTTTTAGGCTTAGTATGGCTAAATGCAATTTTGCGAAAAATAGTGTAAAATATCTGGGTCATATTATAGAAAATAATTTTACTCGTCCCATTTATGATAACATTAAGCCGGTTCAAGATTTTCCTACCCCCAAAACTCAAAAACAAGTTCGGCAATTCTTAGGCAAAGTGAATTTCTATCACTCTTACATACCAAATTCTGCTTCTATACTTTCTCCACTTCATGAATTATTAAAGAAAAATTCAAAATTCATATGGAGTGATAGATGTGAGAAAAGCTTTGCCTTTGTTAAGAAATGTTTAACCTCTGAACCGTGCTTGGCAATCTACAACCCAGAGAGAGAAACTATCATCCAGACGGATGCTAGTTTGGAAGGCATTGGTGCTGTGTTGAAACAAAAGCAATCCGATGGTAATTTCCATCCTGTCGCCTTCTTTTCAAAAAAATTAACTGAGGCACAGAAAAAGAAAAAAGCAATATTCCTGGAATGTTTGGCTGTTAAAGAAGCTCTGATGCACTGGAGGTATCAGCTTCTCAATCTAAAGTTCACCATCTTTACAGATCACAAGCCCTTAGAAAAGATGCAGGTAAACACAAAATTTGATGATGAACTCAGGGAATTAATTCTCCAGATTTCGCAATTTCAATTTAACGTAAAATACCAGCCAGGAAAGGTAAATTTAGAAGCTGACTGTCTTTCCAGAAATCCAGTACTGGAATCACATGACGCACTTTCGGAACTTAAAGTTGTCAATTTTCTAAAAATTAAAGATGTGAAAAAAGATAAATTAACGGCTCTTAAACAGTTTTCGAACAAATTTAAGTTCATGGAAAAAGAAAATTTATTGTATACTACTGACAAAAAGTCAAACAAAATTTTAATATCAGACGAATTTTGTTGGGAGTTGGTCAAAAAAATTCATTTACATTTTGGTCATATCGGAATTTTTCAAATGGAGCTAACAATCCTGCCATATTTTTATAACCCTAATTTGAGAAAAATTATTAAAGATTTTTGCAAGTCTTGCTCCACTTGTATTAAAAATAAGAGTCGTATTTCTTCCAAATTCGGACCTCTTTCACATCTTGGTCCAGCCAAAAGGCCTTTTGAGTATATGTCCTTAGATACCATTGGTGGATTCTCAGGAAATAATAGCAGTCATAAGTATATCCATTTACTTGTTGACCACTTTTCGAGATATGCTTACGCTATTACTTCAAAATCACAAATGGCTCCAGACTTTATTAAGTTATTAAATTTGGCTTTGAAAAAGGACATCAAAATTTCAAATCTACTTGCAGATCAATACACAGGCATTAATTCTGTCGCCTTCAAAAAGTATTTAAAAGAAAAAAACATCCGGCTACTATTCACTGCAGTAGACTGTCCCTTTTCAAATGGTCTCAATGAGAGACTAAATCAGACTCTGGTCAACCGCCTTCGGTGTAAGGTGAACGAGTCAAGAGAAAATCAAAAGAGGCCCTGGCCCAAACTTTTTGAAATATGTTTAGACGATTATAATAATACAATTCATACGGTCACAAGATTTAGTCCAAATTATTTAATGAATGGAGTGAAAAATAACGTAACTACTAATTTTTCGCATAACGTAAAATCTGATCTCGAAAGAGATAGACAGAAAGCTTTCGAAAACTCCATAAAAAATCATAACGTAAACAAAGGACGCTACGACAAAGGTCGACTGGAGTCTTTGTTTAAAGTTGGTGATCTGGTTTATGTCAATCATGGCAATAGTCTGAATAAAAATAAGCTCGACGAAATCCGTACAGGTCCTTTTCGCATAGTATCTAAATTGTCAAATTGTATCTTCGAAGTTGAAGCAGGATTCCAGAAATTCGAATCGAATCTTTTTCATGTCAGTAAAATGTACCCTTTCGTCGATAATGTGAAATAAAACTCGTAATATGTCGTTTTCAGTCTCTCGGCTTTTGCCCTGATAGGAGAGACATTTATTTTGTACCATGCCTTTTCGTGTGGGTTTTCTTCCGGTTGTGGGGATGTAAATTGTAGCCAATTTATCAGCTCTACACTTTCGACGTTGTTCGAATTCTGTTCTCATAATTTCAAATCACGTTTTATCTAGTCCAGAATTCGAGTAATTCTTCCTCTCTTATCTTTTCATTTGCTACTCGGTCTTTTCCCACTTTCCTTCCTATTCACCACCTTCGATTACCTATCCTTTGTACATTCATGTCATTCGTGTTTGATTCGCTCTAGTGAGCAGATACATAATATTTTCTTGTTCGAAGTTTGCACTTCGTTTTGCTAATTTCAGCTATGGCTGTAATTACACATCATTACTTTAATTCTTTCGAATAATATACCGTTCTTTTGAAGTGAATTTTGTAGTTCTCTCAAATGCTGCAAATCAGCAATCTCAATTAACTTCGAACTTAATTTCGATTAATATTCTACTATTTAAAGATATTTAACATAAATTAATTTTCAAATTTTATATTGAAAACCAAAATTTACAAATTTTTGAAAAACAAAAATTTTAATTTTGTACCATCACGCTAGTTTACTCGCTGCTTGTTTACTCGCTGCTAGTTAACTAGCTTCTTTTATTGAAAACGAAAAAGTCCAGTTATATTTTTATTAATTTTCCACGTTCATGCTAGTTTACTCGCTGCTAGTTTACTAGCTTCTTTTAATGAAAATTAAAAAGTACAGTTATAATTTTATTAATTTTCTACCATCAT
Source organism: Ericerus pela (assembly GCA_011428145.1). Classification (NCBI taxonomy): domain Eukaryota; kingdom Metazoa; phylum Arthropoda; class Insecta; order Hemiptera; family Coccidae; genus Ericerus; species Ericerus pela. The sequence goes on from WOFM01001001.1 coordinate 6,283, forward strand.
GCTAGTTTACTCGCTGCTAGTTTACTAGCTTCTTTTAATGAAAAAAAATCTCTAGTTATATTTCTAATTATATTCTACTATTTACAAATATATAACATAAATTAATTTTCAAATTTTATATAGAAAACCAAAATTTACAAATTTTTGAAAAAAAAAATTATAATTTTGTACCATCACGCTAGTTTACTCGCTGCTAGTTTACTAGCTTCTTTTAATGAAAAAAAACTCTAGTTATATTTCTAATTATATTCTACTATTTACAAATATATAACATAAATTAATTTTCAAATTTTATATTGAAAACCAAAATTTACAAATTTTTGAAAAACAAAAATTTTAATTTTGTACCATCACGCTAGTTTACTCGCAGCTTGTTTACTCGCTGCTAGTTTACTAGCTTCTTTTAATGAAAATGAAAAAGCACAGTTATAATTTTATTAATTTTCTACCATCACGCTAGTTTACTCGCTGCTATTTTACTAGCTTCTTCTAACGAAATCCAAAATTCCAGTTATATTTCTATTAATATTCTACTATTTAAAGATATTTAACATAAATTAATTTTCAAATTTTATACTGAAAACCAAAATTTACAAATTTTTGAAAAACAAAAATTTTAATTTTGTACCATCACGCTAGTTTACTCGCTGCTATTTTACTAGCTTCTTCTATTGAAATCCAAAAACTACAGTTATATTTCTATTAAAATTCTACTATTTAAAAGTATTTAACATAAATTAATTTTCAAATTTTATATTGAAAACAAAAATTTCGAAATTTTTGAAAAACAAAAATTTTTATTTTGTACCATCACGCTAGTTTACTCGCTGCTAGTTAACTAGCTTCTTTTATTGAAAACGAAAAAGTCCAGTTATATTTTTATTAATTTTCCACCTTCACGCTAGTTTACTCGCTGCTTGTTTACTTGCTGCTAGTTTACTAGCTTCTTTTATTGAAAACGAAAAAGTCCAGTTATATTTTTATTAATTTTCCACCTTCACGCTAGTTTACTCGCTGCTTGTTTACTTGCTGCTAGTTTACTAGCTTCTTTTAATGAAAATTCTAAAGTACAGTTATAATTTTATTAATTTTCTACCATCATGCTAGTTTACTCGCTGCTAGTTTACTAGCTTCTTTTAATGAAAAAAAACTCTAGTTAAATATCTAATTATATTCTACTATTTACAAATATTTAACATAAATTAATTTTCAAATTTTATACTGAAAACCAAAATTTACAAATTTTTGAAAAACAAAAATTTTAATTTTGTACCATCACACTAGTTTACTCGCTGCTTGTTTACTCGCTGCTAGTTTACTAGCTTCTTTTAATGAAAATGAAAAAGTACAGTTATAATTTTATTAATTTTCTATCATCATGCAAGTTTACTCGCTGCTATTTTACTAGCTTCTTCTATTGAAGTCCAAAAATTACAGTTATATTTCTATTAATATTCTACTATTTAAAGATATTTAACATAAATTAATTTTCAAATTTTATACTGAAAACCAAAATTTACAAATTTTTGAAAAACAAAAATTTTAATTTTGTACCATCACGCTAGTTTACTCGCTGCTAGTTTACTAGCTTCTTTTAATGAAAAAAAAACTCTAGTTATATTTCTATTAATATTCTACTATTTAAAGATATTTAACATAAATTAATTTTCAAATTTTATACTGAAAACCAAAATTTACAAATTTTTGAAAAACAAAAATTTTAATTTTGTACCATCACACTAGTTTACTCGCTGCTTGTTTACTCGCTGCTAGTTTACTAGCTTCATTTAATGAAAATTAAAAAGTACAGTTTTAATTTTATTAATTTTCTACCATCATGCTAGTTTACTCGCTGCTAGTTTACTAGCTTCTTTTAATGAAAATGAAAATTACAGTTATAATCTTATTAATTTTCTACCATCAAGCTAGTTTACTCGCTGCTATTTTACTAGCTTCTTCTATTGAAATCCAAAAACTACAGTTATATTTCTATTAATATTCTACTATTTAAAGTATTTAACATAAATTAATTTTCAAATTTATATTGAAAACAAAATTTCGAAATTTTGAAAAACAAAAATTTTTATTTTGTACCATCACGCTAGTTTACTCGCTGCTAGTTAACTAGCTTCTTTTATTGAAAACGAAAAAGTCCAGTTATATTTTTATTAATTTTCCACCTTCACGCTAGTTTACTCGCTGCTTGTTTACTTGCTGCTAGTTTACTAGCTTCTTTTAATGAAAAAAAACTCTAGTTAAATTTCTAATTATATTCTACTATTTACAAATATTTAACATAAATTAATTTTAAATTTTATACTGAAAACCAAAATTACAAATTTTTGAAAAACAAAAATTTTATTATGGTACCATCACACTAATTTACTCGCTGCTTGTTTACTCGCTGCTAGTTTACTAGCTTCATTTAATGAAAATTAAAAAGTACAGTTTTAATTTATTAATTTTCTACCATCATGCAAGTTTACTCGCTGCTAATTTACTAGCTTCTTCTATTGAAATCCAAAAATTACAGTTATATTTCTATTAATATTCTACTATTTAAAGATATTTAACATAAATTAATTTTCAAATTTTATATTGAAAACCAAAATTTACAAATTTTTGAAAAACAAAAATTTTAATTTTGTACCATCACGCTAGTTTACTCGCTGCTAGTTTACTCGCTGCTAGTTAACTAGCTTCTTTTATTGAAAACGAAAAAGTCCAGTTATATTTTTATTAATTTTCCACCTTCACGCTAGTTTACTCGCTGCTAGTTTACTAGCTTCTTTTATTGAAAAAAAAACATCTAGTTATATTTCTTTCAATATTCTACTATTTACAATATATAACAAATTAATTTTCTAATTTTATTTTGAAAACCAGAATTTAAAAATTTTTGAAAAACAAATTTTAATTTTCTACCATCACGCTAGTTTACTCGCTGCTTGTTTACTCGCTGCTAGTTTACTAGCTTCTTTTATTGAAAACAAAAAAGTCCAGTTATATTTTTATTAATTTTCACCTTCACACGCTAGTTTACTCGCTCTGCTTGTTTACTCGCTTCTTTAATGAAAATGAAAAAGTACAGTTATAATTTTATTAATTTTCTACCATCATGCTAGTTTACTCCTGCGTAGTTTACTAGGCTTCTTTAATGAAAAAAAACTCGTTATATTTCTATTAATATTCTACTATTACAAATATATAACATAAATTAATTTTCAATTTTATATTGAAAACCAAAATTTACAAATTTTGAAAAACAAAAATTTTAATTTTGTACCATCACGCTAGTTTACTCGCTGCTTGTTTACTCGCTGCTAGTTTTACTAGCTCTTTTAATGAAAATGAAAAAGTACAGTTATAATTTATTAATTTTCTACCATCACACTAGTTTACTCGCTGCTATTTTACTAGCTTCATCTAACAAAATCCAAAATTCCAGTTATATTTCGATTAATATCTACTATTTAAAGATATTTAACATAAATTAATTTCAAATTTTATTGAAAACCAAAATTTACAAATTTTTGAAAAACAAAAATTTTAATTTTGTACCATCACGCTAGTTTACTCGCTGCTTGTTTACTCGCTGCTAGTTAACTAGCTTCTTTTATTGAAAACAAAAAGTCCAGTTATATTTTTATTAATTTTCCACCTTCATGCTAGTTTACTCGCTGCTAGTTTACTAGCTTCTTTAATGAAATTAAAAAGTACAGTTATAATTTTATTAATTTTCTACCATCATGCTAGTTTACTCGCTGCTAGTTTACTAGCTTCTTTTAATGAAAAAAAATCTCTAGTTATATTTCAATTATATTCTACTATTTACAAATATACAACATAAATTAATTTTCAAATTTTATATAGAAACCAAATTTACAAATTTTTGAAAAAAAAAATTATAATTTTGTACCATCACGCTAGTTTACTCGCTGCTAGTTTACTAGCTTCTTTTAATGAAAAAAAACTCTAGTTATATTTCTAATTATATTCTACTATTTACAAAATATAACATAAATTAATTTTCAAATTTTATATTGAAAAACCAAAATTTACAAATTTTTTGAAAACAAAAATTTTAATTTTGTACCATCACGCTAGTTTACTCGCAGCTTGTTTACTCGCTGCTATTTTACTAGCTTCTTTAATGAAAATGAAAAAGCACAGTTATAATTTTATTAATTTTCTACCATCACGCTAGTTTACTCGCTGCTATTTTACTAGCTTCTTAACGAAATCCAAAAATTCCAGTTATAATTTCTATAATATTCTACTATTTAAAGAGATTTAACATAAATTAATTTTCAAATTTTATACTGAACAACCAAAATTTACAAATTTTTGAAAAAACAAAAATTTTAATTTTGTACCATCACGCTAGTTTACTCGCTGCTATTCTACGACTCTTCTATTGAAATCCAAAAACTACAGTTATATTTCTATTAAAATTCTACTATTAAAAGTATTTAACATAAATTAATTTTTCAATTTTATATTGAAAACAAAAATTTCGAAATTTTTGAAAAACAAAAATTTTTATTTTGTACCATCACGCTAGTTTACTCGCTGCTAGTTAACTAGCTTCTTTTATTGAAAACGAAAAAGTCCAGTTATATTTTTATTAATTTTCCACCTTCACGCTAGTTTACTCGCTGCTTGTTTACTTGCTGCTAGTTTACTAGCTTCTTTATTGAAAACGAAAAAGTCCAGTTATATTTTATTAATTGTTTCCACCTTCACGCTAGTTTACTCGCTGCTGTGTTTACTTGCTGCTAGTTTTAGCTTCTTTTAATGAAAATTCTAAAGTACAGTTATAATTTATTAATTTTCTACCATCATGCTAGTTTACTCGCTGCTTGTTTACTAGCTTTTTAATGAAAAAAACTCTAGTTAAATATCTAATTATATTCTACTATTACAAATATTTAACATAAATTAATTTTCAAATTTATACTGAAAACCAAAATTTACAAATTTTTGAAAACAAAAATTTAATTTGTACCATCACACTAGTTTACTCGCTGCTTGTTTACTCGCTGCGTTTACTAGCTTCTTTTAATGAAAATGAAAAAGTACAGTTAGAATTTTATTAATTTTCTATCATCATGCAAGTTTACTCCTGCTATTTTACTAGCTTCTTCTATTGAAGTCCAAAAATTACAGTTATATTTCTATTAATATTCTACTATTTAAAGATATGTTAACATAAATTAATTTTCAAATTTTATACTGAAAACCAAAATTTAACAAATTTTTGAAAACAAAAATTTTAATTTTGTACCATCACGCTAGTTTACTCGCTGCTTGTTTACTCCGCTGCTAGTTTTACCTAGCTTCATTTAATGAAAATTAAAAGTACAGTTTTAATTTATTATTTTCTACCATCATGCTAGTTACTCGCTGCTAGTTTACTAGCTTCTTTTAATGAAAATGAAAAATTACAGTTATAATCTTATTAATTTTCTACCATCAAGCTAGTTTACTCGCTGCTATTTTAGCTTCTTCTATTGAAATCCAAAAACTACAGTTATATTTCTATTAATATTCTACTATTTAAAAGATTTAACATAAATTAATTTTCAATTTTATATTGAAAACAAAAATTTCGAAATTTTGAAAAACAAAAATTTTATTTTGTACCATCACGCTAGTTTACTCGCTGCTAGTTAACTAGCTTCTTTTATTGAAAACGAAAAAGTCCAGTTATATTTTTATTAATTTTCCACCTTCACGCTAGTTTACTCGCTGCTTGTTTACTTGCTGCTAGTTTACTAGCTTCTTTTAATGAAAAAAACTCTAGTTAAATTTCTAATTATATTCTACTATTTACAAATATTTAACATAAATTAATTTTTAAATTTTATACTGGAAACCAAAATTTACAAATTTTTGAAAAACAAAAATTTTATTTTGGTACCATCACACTAATTTACTCGCTGCTTGTTACTCGCTGCTAGTTTACTAGCTTCATTTAATGAAAATTAAAAAGTACAGTTTTAATTTTATTAATTTTCTACCATCATGCAAGTTTACTCGCTGCTAATTTACTAGCTTCTTCTATTGAAATCCAAAAATACAGTATATTTCTATTAATATTCTACTATTTAAAGATATTTAACATAATTAATTTTCAAATTTTATATTGAAAACCAAAATTTACAAATTTTTGAAACAAAATTTTAATTTTGTACCATCACGCTAGTTTACTCGCTGCTAGTTTACTCCCTGCTAGTTAACTAGCTTCTTTTATTGAAAACGAAAAAGTCCAGTTATATTTTTATTAATTTTCCACCTTCACGCTAGTTTACTCGCTGCTAGTTTACTAGCTTCTTTATGAAAAAAAAAACATCTAGTTATATTTCTTCAATATTCTACTATTTACAAATATATAACAAATTAATTTTCAAATTTTATATTGAAAACCAAAATTTACAAATTTTTGAAAAACAAAAATTTTAATTTTGTACCATCACGCTAGTTTACCTCGCTGCTTTTTTACTCGCTGCTAGTTAACTAGCTTCTTTAATGAAAAAAAACTCTAGTTATTTCTAATTATATTCTACTATTTACAAATATATAACATAAATTAATTTTCAAATTTTATATTGAAAACCAAAATTTACAAATTTTTGAAAAACAAAAATTTTAATTTTGTACCATCACGCTAGTTTACTCGCAGCTTGTTTACTCGCTGCTAGTTTACTAGCTTCTTTTAATGAAAATGAAAAGCACAGTTATAAATTTTATTAATTTTCTACCATCACGCTAGTTTACTCGCTGCTATTTTACTAGCTTCTTCTAACGAAATCCAAAATTCCAGTTATATTTCTATTAATATTCTACTATTTAAAGATATTTAACATAAATTAATTTTTCAAATTTTTACTGAAAACCAAAATTTACAAATTTTTGAAAAACAAAAATTTTAATTTTGTACCATCACGCTAGTTTACTCGCTGCTATTTTACTAGCTTCTTCTATTGAAATCCAAAAACTACAGTTATATTTCTATTAAAATTCTACTATTTAAAGTATTTAACATAAATTAATTTTCAAATTTTATATTGAAAACAAAAATTTCGAAATTTTTGAAAACAAAAATTTTTATTTTGTACCATCACGCTAGTTTACTCGCTGCTAGTTAACTAGCTTCTTTATTGAAAACGAAAAAGTCCAGTTATATTTTATTAATTTTCCACCTTCACGCTAGTTTACTCGCTGCTTGTTTACTTGCTGCTAGTTTACTAGCTTCTTTTATTGAAAACGAAAAAGTCCAGTTATATTTTTATTAATTTTCCACCTTCACGCTAGTTTACTCGCTGCTTGTTTACTTGCTGCTAGTTTACTAGCTTCTTTAATGAAATTCTAAAGTACAGTTATAATTTATTAATTTCTACCATCACGCTAGTTTACTCGCTGCTTGTTTACTAGCTTCTTTTAATGAAAAAAAACTCTAGTTAAATATCTAATTATATTCTACTATTTACAAATATTTAACATAAATTATTTTCAAATTTATACTGAAAACCAAATTTAAAAATTTTTGAAAAACTAAAATTTTAATTTTCCACCATCACACTAGTTTACTCGCTGCTTGTTTACTCGCTGCTAGTTTACTAGCTTCTTTTAATGAAAATGAAAAAGTACATTATAATTTTATTAATTTTCTATCATCATGCAAGTTTACTCGCTGCTATTTTACTAGCTTCTTCTATTGAAGTCCAAAAATTACAGTTATATTTCTATTAATATTCTACTATTTAAAGATATTTAACATAAATTAATTTTCAAATTTTATACTGAAAACCAAAATTTACAAATTTTTGAAAAACAAAAATTTTAATTTTGTACCATCACGCTATTTTACTCGCTGCTTGTTTACTCGCGCTAGTTTACTAGCTTCATTTAATGAAAATTAAAAAGTACAGTTTTAATTTTATTAATTTTCTACCATCATGCTAGTTTACTCGCTGCTAGTTTACTAGCTTCTTTTAATGAAAATGAAAATTACAGTTATAATCTTATTAATTTTCTACCATCAAGCTAGTTTACTCGCTGCTATTTTACTAGCTTCTTCTATTGAAATCCAAAAACTACAGTTATATTTCTATTAATATTTCTACTATTAAAAGTATTTAACATAAATTAATTTCAAATTTTATATGAAAACAAAAATTTCGAAATTTTTGAAAAACAAAAATTTTTATTTTGTACCATCACGCTAGTTTACTCGCTGCTAGTTAACTAGCTTCTTTTTTGAAAACGAAAAAGTCCAGTTATATTTTTATTAATTTTCCACCTTCACGCTAGTTTACTCGCTGCTTGTTTACTTGCTGCTAGTTTACTACTGCTTTAATGAAAAAAAACTCTAGTTAAATTTCTAATTATATCTACATTTACAAATATTTAACATAAATTAATTTTTAATTTTACTGGAAACCAAATTTACAAATTTTTGAAAAACAAAAATTTTATTTTGGTACCATCACACTAATTTACTCGCTGCTTGTTTACTCGCTGCTAGTTTACTAGCTTCATTTAATGAAAATTAAAAAGTACAGTTTTAATTTTATAATTTTCTACCATCATGCAAGTTTACTCGCTGCTAATTTACTAGCTCTTCTATTGAAATCCAAAAATTCGTATATTTCTATTAATATTCTACTATTTAAAGATATTTAACATAAAATTAATTTTCAAATTTTTATATGAAAACCAAAATTTACAAATTTTGAAAACAAAAATTTTAATTTTTGTACCATCACGCTAGTTTACTCGCTGCTAGTTTATCCTGCTAGTTAACTAGCTTCTTTTATTGAAAACGAAAAAGTCCAGTTATATTTTTTATTAATTTCCCACCTCACGCTAGTTACTCGCGCTAGTTTACTACTTCTTTATTGAAAAAAACATCTAGTTATATTTCTTTCAATATTCTACTATTTACAATATATAACAAATTTTCAAATTTTATATTGAAACCAAAATTTACAAATTTTGAAAACAAAATTTTAATTTTGTACCATCACGCTAGTTTACTCGCTGCTTGTTACTCGCTGCTAGTTAACTAGCTTCTTTTATTGAAAACAAAAAAGTCCAGTTATATTTTATTAATTTTCCACCTTCACGCTAGTTTACTCGCTGCTTGTTTACTCGCTTCTTTAATGAAAATGAAAAAGTACAGTTATAATTTTATTAATTTTCTACCATCATGCTAGTTTACTCACTGCTAGTTTACTAGCTTCTTTTAATGAAAAAAAAACTCGTTATATTCTATTAATATTCTACTATTTACAAATATATAACATAAATTATTTTCAAATTTTATATTGAAAACCAAATTTACAAATTTTTGAAAAACAAAATTTAATTTTGTACCATCACGCTAGTTTACTCGCTGCTTGTTTACTCGCTGCTAGTTTTACTAGCTTCTTTAATGAAAATGAAAAAGTACAGTTATAATTTTATTAATTTTTACCATCACACTAGTTACTCGCTGCTATTTTACTAGCTTCACTAACAAAATCCAAAATTCCAGTTATATTCGATTAATATTCTACTATTTAAAGATATTTAACATAAATTAATTTTCAAATTTTATATTGAAAACCAAAATTTACAAATTTTTGAAAAACAAAAATTTTAATTTTGTACCATCACGCTAGTTTACTCGCTGCTTGTTTACTCGCTGCTAGTTAACTAGCTTCTTTTATTGAAAACGAAAAAGTCCAGTTATATTTTTATTAATTTTCCACGTTCATGCTAGTTTACTCGCTGCTAGTTTACTAGCTTCTTTTAATGAAAATTAAAAAGTACAGTTATAATTTTATTAATTTTCTACCATCATGCTAGTTTACTCGCTGCTAGTTTACTAGCTTCTTTTAATGAAAAAAAATCTCTAGTTATATTTCTAATATATTCTACTATTTACAAATATATAACATAAATTAATTTTCAAATTTTATATAGAAAACCAAAATTTACAAATTTTTGAAAAAAAAATTATAATTTTGTACCATCACGCTAGTTTACTCGCTGCTAGTTTACTAGCTTCTTTTAATGAAAAAAAATCTAGTTATATTTCTAATTATATTCTACTATTTACAAATATATAACATAAATTAATTTTCAAATTTTATATTGAAAACCAAAATTTACAAATTTTTGAAAAACAAAATTTTAATTTTGTACCATCACGCTAGTTTACTCGCAGCTTGTTTACTCGCTGCTAGTTTACTAGCTTCTTTTAATGAAAATGAAAAAGCACAGTTATAATTTTATTAATTTTCTACCATCACGCTAGTTTACTCGCTGCTATTTTACTAGCTTCTTCTAACGAAATCCAAAAATTCCAGTTATATTTCTATTAATATTCTACTATTTAAAGATATTTAACATAAATTAATTTTCAAATTTTATACTGAAAACCAAAATTTACAAATTTTTGAAAAACAAAAATTTTAATTTTGTACCATCACGCTAGTTTACTCGCTGCTATTTTACTAGCTTCTTCTATTGAAATCCAAAAACTACAGTTATATTTCTATTAAAATTCTACTATTTAAAAGTATTTAACATAAATTAATTTTCAAATTTTATATTGAAAACAAAAATTTCGAAATTTTTGAAAAACAAAAATTTTTATTTTGTACCATCACGCTAGTTTACTCGCTGCTAGTTAACTAGCTTCTTTTATTGAAAACGAAAAAGTCCAGTTATATTTTTATTAATTTTCCACCTTCACGCTAGTTTACTCGCTGCTTGTTTACTTGCTGCTAGTTTACTAGCTTCTTTTATTGAAAACGAAAAAGTCCAGTTATATTTTTATTAATTTTCCACCTTCACGCTAGTTTACTCGCTGCTTGTTTACTTGCTGCTAGTTTACTAGCTTCTTTTAATGAAAATTCTAAAGTACAGTTATAATTTTATTAATTTTCTACCATCATGCTAGTTTACTCGCTGCTAGTTTACTAGCTTCTTTTAATGAAAAAAAACTCTAGTTAAATATCTAATTATATTCTACTATTTACAAATATTTAACATAAATTAATTTTCAAATTTTATACTGAAAACCAAAATTTACAAATTTTTGAAAAACAAAAATTTTAATTTTGTACCATCACACTAGTTTACTCGCTGCTTGTTTACTCGCTGCTAGTTTACTAGCTTCTTTTAATGAAAATGAAAAAGTACAGTTATAATTTTATTATTTTCTATCATCATGCAAGTTTACTCGCTGCTATTTTACTAGCTTCTTCTATTGAAGTCCAAAAATTACAGTTATATTTCTATTAATATTCTACTATTTAAAGATATTTAACATAAATTAATTTTCAAATTTTATACTGAAAACCAAAATTTACAAATTTTGAAAAACAAAAATTTTAATTTTGTACCATCACGCTAGTTTACTCGCTGCTAGTTTACTAGCTTCTTTTAATGAAAAAAAAACTCTAGTTATATTTCTATTAATATTCTACTATTTAAAGATATTTAACATAAATTAATTTTCAAATTTTATACTGAAAACCAAAATTTACAAATTTTTGAAAAACAAAAATTTTAATTTTGTACCATCACACTAGTTTACTCGCTGCTTGTTTACTCGCTGCTAGTTTACTAGCTTCATTTAATGAAAATTAAAAAGTACAGTTTTAATTTTTAATTTTCTACCATCATGCTAGTTTACTCGCTGCTAGTTTACTAGCTTCTTTTAATGAAAATGAAAAATTACAGTTATAATCTTATTAATTTTCTACCATCAAGCTAGTTTACTCGCTGCTATTTTACTAGCTTCTTCTATTGAAATCCAAAACTACAGTTATCTTTCTATTAATATTCTACTATTTAAAAGTATTTAACATTATTTGATTTTCAAATTTTATTTTGAAAACCGGAATTTAAAAATTTTTGAAAAACTAAAATTTTATTTTGTACCATCACGCTAGTTTACTCGCTGCTAGTTAACTAGCTTCTTTTATTGAAAACGAAAAAGTCCAGTTATATTTTTATTAATTTTCCACCTTCACGCTAGTTTACTCGCTGCTTGTTTACTTGCTGCTAGTTTACTAGCTTCTTTTAATGAAAAAAAACTCTAGTTAAATTTCTAATTATATTCTACTATTTACAAATATTTAACATAAATTAATTTTTAAATTTTATACTGAAAACCAAAATTTACAAATTTTTGAAAAACAAAAATTTTATTTGGTACCATCACACTAATTTACTCGCTGCTTGTTTACTCGCTGCTAGTTTACTAGCTTCATTTAATGAAAATTAAAAAGTACAGTTTTAATTTTATTAATTTTCTACCATCATGCAAGTTTACTCGCTGCTAATTTACTAGCTTCTTCTATTGAAATCCAAAAATTACAGTTATATTTCTATTAATATTCTACTATTTAAAGATATTTAACATAAATTAATTTTCAAATTTTATATTGAAAACCAAAATTTACAAATTTTTGAAAAACAAAAATTTTAATTTTGTACCATCACGCTAGTTTACTCGCTGCTAGTTTACTCGCTGCTAGTTAACTAGCTTCTTTTATTGAAAACGAAAAAGTCCAGTTATATTTATTAATTTTCCACCTTCACGCTAGTTTACTCGCTGCTAGTTTACTAGCTTCTTTTATTGAAAAAAAAACATCTAGTTATATTCTTTCAATATTCTACTATTTACAAATATATAACAAATTAATTTTCTAATTTTATTTTGAAAACCAGAATTTAAAAATTTTTGAAAAACTAAAATTTTAATTTTCCACCATCACGCTAGTTTACTCGCTGCTTGTTTACTCCCTGCTAGTTTACTAGCTTCTTTTAATGAAAACAAAAAGTCCAGTTATATTTTTATTAATTTTCCACCTTCACGCTAGTTTACTCGCTGCTTGTTTACTCGCTTCTTTTAATGAAAATGAAAAAGTACAGTTATAATTTTATTAATTTTCTACCATCATGCTAGTTTACTCACTGCTAGTTTACTAGCTTCTTTTAATGAAAAAAAAACTCGTTATATTTCTATTAATATTCTACTATTTACAAATATATAACATAAATTAATTTTCAAATTTTATATTGAAAACTAAAATTTACAAATTTTTGAAAAACAAAAATTTAATTTTTACCATCACGCTAGTTTACTCGCTGCTTGTTTACTCGCTGCTAGTTTACTAGCTTCTTTTAATGAAAATGAAAAAGTACAGTTATAATTTTATTAATTTTCTACCATCACACTAGTTTACTCGCTGCTATTTTACTAGCTTCATCTAACAAAATCCAAAAATTCCAGTTATATTTCGATTAATATTCTACTATTTAAAGATATTTAACATAAATTAATTTTCAAATTTTATATTGAAAACCAAAATTTACAAATTTTTGAAAACAAAAATTTTAATTTTGTACCATCACGCTAGTTTACTCGCTGCTTGTTTACTCGCTGCTAGTTAACTAGCTTCTTTATGAAAACGAAAAAGTCCAGTTATATTTTTATTAATTTTCCACCTTCATGCTAGTTTACTCGCTGCTAGTTTACTAGCTTCTTTTAATGAAAATTAAAAAACAGTTATAATTTATTAATTTTTCTACCATCATGCTAGTTACTCGCTGCTAGTTTACAGCTTCTTTTAATGAAAAAAAATCTCTAGTTATATTTCTAATTATATCTACTATTTACAAATATATAACATAAATTAATTTCAATTTTATATAGAAACCAAAATTTCAAATTTTTGAAAAAAAAAATTATAATTTTTGTACCATCACGCTAGTTTACTCGCTGCTAGTTTACTAGCTTCTTTTAATGAAAAAAAACTCTAGTTATATTTCTAATTATATTCTACTATTTACAAATATAATAAATTAATTTTCAAATTTTATATTGAAAACCAAAATTTACAAATTTTGAAAACAAAATTTTAATTTTGTACCATCGCTAGTTTACGCGCAGCTTGTTCTCGCTGCTAGTTTACTAGCT
>WOFM01001002.1:0-52216 GCA_011428145.1 Ericerus pela
TTTTCTCAATTGGACCTATTCTTCATCCTCAAACAGGCCCCTAAAGGGGCCAATATTGAGTTTTCACATTTTATTGTGTGATACATCACCAAATGTATTTTCTAAATTATTAAGTATATAAAACCAAAATTAGCATAAATACCTACTTAATAATTTATACACATATGACCATAAAAATTTGTTTTTTTCTTTCTATTCAATTCACATAGAAGATTTTTATGATAATATTTTTAATTTGGCAACTTAAATGAAAAAAACTGTCAATAGAGAATGATCAATGGAAAAATTTACATGTTGTAACGTATATTTTCGTCTATTTTGAGAAATGACGAACATATTCGTTCACTCATTTCCAAATACCAAAAACATTGATATTTGTCAACAATTACCTTCCTATTACTCTTCATAAACAACCACCAAATTATTTATATTGAATTTTACATATATACAGATATACCTCCTGTATATTTATGACCTGGTTGTACCTGTCCCTCGAGTACTCGACGAGTCAGCACAACCCTATAATAACAACACCCTACCTCACTTTACCTATCCGACACGTACGTTTTCATACCCTGAACGAGTATATAATCCCCCGATTCAGTTGTATAATTGTTCAGTTCTGTTCAGTTTAGTTCAGTTCTCCAACAGCTACTTCTAAGTACCTGGAACCTCTCTTGTAGAAGTCTCTAGTGAACAGATAGTCCTGCTTGTTGAATTGTAATTGACTATGTATTACTATTAACGTAGAATTGTGTACATTATGTACAAAATATTAAAATATTAAATGTGTGTTAATTCACTGAAGTGTTTAAATATTATTGAGTCTCAAACAAATGTTAAGGTCCACGATAGTTTGTGGATGACTAATCAGAATCAATCATAGAAGTATTACTGCTTTTAAAGTACGTGGTATTTCGTGTATGGTGTACTCCCAAAAGTGGTCGTGAATTGGTACACTCCGACATCTTTTGGCCGTTACACATGTACTTACAAAGTTTTTTAGCAACACCCAGAAAATACAAAATTAAGAAAATCTGACATACTGCTAAGTATGGGTTGTAACGGCCAAAAGAGGTGGTGTAGTACCTAGTTACGACCACTTTCGGGAGTACACCATACACGAAATATCACGTACTTAAAAGTAGTAATATTTCTAAGATAAATTCAAGTTAAACATCCACAAACTATAGTGGACCTTAACATTCGTTTGAGACTCAATAATATTTTAAACACATGAGTGATTTTACACTTTTAATAAAATAATATTCTGTACAACACAGTTAATATTTCTACGTTAATATTAATACATATTCAATCACCATTCAACAAGCAAGACTATCTGTTCACTAGAGACTTCTACAAGAGAGGTTCCAGGTACTTAGAAGTAGCTGTTGGAGAACTGAACTAAACTGAACAATCATACAACTGATTCGAGGGATTATATACTCGTTCAGGGTATGAAAACGTACGTGTCGGATAGATAAAGTGAGGTAGGGTGTTGTTATTGTAGGGCTGTGCTGACTCGTCGAGTACTCGAGGGACAGGTACAACTAGGTCATAAATATACAGGAGGTATATCTGTATATGTGAAATTAAATACGAATACTTTGGTGGTTGTTTATAAAGAGTTATAGGATAATAATTGTTGATAAATATCTACATTTTTGGTATTCGAATATGAGTGAACGAATATGTTCGTCATTTCTAAAAATAGACGAAAATATACGTTACATGGGTTAAGTATAGTTCCCTCAAAATACCAAGGTAAAAATTTGGTACAAACTGTCATAAAAATTGTAATAAAATTTAACTCCTATTTAAAATGGAAGGCTTGAATTTTCTTGACCCTACTGAAAATTTTGTTATAAATGACTATTATTTAGGCTATAGCAGAAATGGGTGATTGTTATTAGTTGGTTGAAATTGCAACTTTAAAATTTCAAAAAAGAAAGTTGGCACAAATAAGCACAATTTAAGATAAAATAATGGGAAAAGTTTCAGCTCAAAATTCCAAAAGGGAGGGGCTAAGACAAAACCTTCCTCACCCCTTATTTCAGTTAATAATTGAGCACAAATTATAAAATTGTTGGCACAAATCAGCACAAATTGAGCACAATCAGTTTGCAAAATTTCAAGTCAAAATTTGAAATGGGTGGGGCTGCATTTCCCCAGCCCCACCCAAATTTGTTTTGCAAATAACTAAAGATTTGAATGTACAGGAATTATAAGCTTGTTGGCACAATTAAGCACAAATCAAAAAGAGTAGTGGGCAAAGTTTTGTATAAAAATTCAAAAAGGGGGGGGCTGAGGGGAAATCTTTCATCCTCCCTATCTGAGTTGGGAAGTGAGCACAAATTTTAAAATGGTTGGCACAAATTGGCACAAATTGAGCACAATTAGTATGCCAAGTTTTGAGTCAAAATTCAAAATGGGTGGGGCTAGCATTTCCCCAGCCCCACCCACAAACTTTTTTTATATATTAAGAAGGGGGTGATAACAAATTCCAAAATTGGTAGCAAAATTTAGCACTATTTGAATCCAGTTGGTATGAAAAATTTTGGGTCAAAATTCAAAATGGGGGGGGGGCTGAGGGGAGACATAAAACCACAAATATTTTTGAAAGGGAATGAGTATAAAATTTTTAATTTGCAGCACAAATTAGCACAAATTAAGCACAATTAGCATGCAAAGTTTCAACTCAAAATTCCAAATGGGGGGGGCTGACACATAAATTTCTGAGGCCCCTATATTTGAAAATAAATGAGCACAAATTCTAAAATTAACGGCACAAATTAGCACAAATGAAGCACAATTAGCATACAAAGTTTAGAGTCAAAATTTGAAATGGGTGGGGCTAGCATTTCTCCAGCCCCACCCAGACTCTTTTGATTATATCTAAGGAAGGGGGTGAGCACAAATTCTAAAATTGATGGCACACATTAGCACAAACTGAGCACAATTAGGCCAAAAATTTTCAGGTCAAAATTTGAAATGGGGGGGCCGGGGAAATGGACCTTTAATTTAGAGGCACAAAAGAACTATATAAACTAGTAAAAAAATTTGCAGAAAATAGAAGTGCTACAAGAAAATCCAAAAATAATTTAGAGTCAGTAATCGATTACAAAACTGAAGACGAATAAACTCTGAATCCTCATCATAGAACAAAATCTGACTCTTCAGGCAGAAAAACTACAAAACAATTAACTGAAAGTGAAGGAAGAAAATTGAGAGAAATAGAACTAACCCGATCCCCTAATTCAAATTAAAGTTGAAGAAGAAAAACTTGAAATAATAAGAAATTCTGACAAAGAAGTTTTCGAAGAAAATACCAACTAAATAATAAATAAAAAGCATACAACAACCTTCTAAAAGAAACCAAAAATTCAAATTCTCCAACAACTTTGGGTACAAATTCCCAACAGTGCTTGAAACTTTCGATAACTTAAGTAAACATAATATAAAATTTAACAGTAATATTATAGTATTCCCACAAATAAAACCCCTTAATAACCAAATAAATTAAACACAAAGGATGGCATTCCCCAATTAATAAGACTAATCTAAGAAATTTTTGGATGATATCTGAAAGATGGACCACGAAGACATTTTAGAATTCCTATTCGAATATAAAAGACAGGCAAAAACATTTGAGGCATCAGAACATATGTTGAAATGCAATTTGAATACAGCTTTAAGAAGACCGGCTCCAGAGTTATTTGCAGCTGACAACACAATTACCCCAGAAACAGAATGGGAAAATGTAAAAAAAACATTAACTCGAATCCTCAAAAAAGACAAAGAAACAATAAAGAACAGAATCACCAGGCTAAAATTTGATGATCAATATTTCACAATAAATGTTCCAACTGGATGCGACTATATCAGAGAAGAAAATTTGTGATAGCTTTCTCACAAGATTAACAAGAGATATGTGAAAATACTTCACATCTAAAAACATAACAACACACAATGAAGTCACAAACACATATACAAACTGGAAAGAATAAAAAGAGAGAGAGTGTTAGACCAAACAGATGCACAGAAAACTGAGGAATTATTAGCAAAAGCAAACTAAACAATAGAAAAATGCAAAACAAATTAGAGGAAATGTTAAAAGGGAAAACTCCTGAAAAGAGAAGTGTAGCAAAAATAAAAACTACTCCCATCTCCCCTACCAACCACACTTTAAAAGCTATGGTAGCTGCTGGATGGAAACCTCCCAATCAAAATAAAAGAAACATATCCAAATCAACCACCAAATTCAGAAAATCAAAGTCAAGAACAAAGACCACAACGCAACCGTAATAATAACAAAAGACCAGATCAATGACCTCAACAATCGAGAGAATATAATCAAGGTCGTCCACCAAATTACCGCAATATACGTTCACGAGATAATTTTTGAGAATTGAGTAGAAAGAGATAATCTCAGAGAGATATGAGGAATGCACTACGTTATAATTGTTGAAAAACAGGATATTATACACAAATATATAGATCATCAAACAGAAATTTTAGCAGTTATTGAGATATTAGGGAACCACGGTATAATTTGAAACACAATTATGAATCCAGAACTCAAAATTATGAGCCCCCACTACAACAAAGCTACACTTCACCACCAGCTTATCCAGGGTATGTGACGCCACAAATTGCTCAAATGCAACATACATACCCACCACAACAATGACCAATTGAAACAACGTAGTACCAACTACCAAAAAATGTGCAATAGGGCCTGTTTGCTCTACACCTCTATTTGGCAATGACATACGGGCTTATAATGGTTATATTCACCAGCCAGACTGTGCTGCAAATCTTATTTCAGATCCACATGCGCCAAATAACCAAAAGGTAAACATTTGGCTTACATCGAGGCAATCAATCAGGCAAAACGTAAGTTGATAATACCCTGTGCCATCTTATGCCATGACAAGATTGAAACAGACCACACCATAGATACCAGATCTGAATTGACATTAATCCATTATGATCTTATCAAAGGACACGTGATTAGACTAGGAAGAGTTTGTATGGTAGCCACCAACGACAGCACAATTGCCATTATAGGAGTAACAGATATCACAATCCAAATGGGTGATTTACTCCTTGACGTAGAAATATACGTGATTACTGAGATCACAACCAACCTTCTAATAGGATTTGATTTTCTTGATCGACACAAACCTGACATATTATTTTCAAAGAAATTATTTAGGATAGGACTGTCATGGAGATGAGAAACTTACAAAATAGTTAGATATAAGGAAGAAAATGCAGAAGAATTTATATGTGCAAAATAAGAATTATATATCGCTAAAAAATGTGAAAATTTTAATACCTGGATCTAGAGGCTGTAATAGCCATTCTGGATGAAAAAACTCCTTACAAATTTTGGACTAGAAGGTAAACATACTATGGATGGAATGGGATGGCAAACCCTTTGATTTTATAGCAAATACTTTGATGTAGAAATCACAAACAGAATGATCTTAGAATGCTATAGGCTCAAACAGCCGACTTTGCAGGACCATAAGACAAATTTCATCCGCCACAGCCAATTTAATGTTCAACGCATTGCAATGGGGGACATTAAAGAAAACCATTGTGAGGAGGTGGACTGGCTAAGACTGATCTGCATAACACGATTCAACAGTACAGTTCTACATGATAATGATGGAAATAGAGTTTAAATAAATAAGAATTTAGCTAAAGAGGAAATAGAATAAGTAATCCAGACCCTCAAGAAACATTTACATATATTCACAGAGGATCTGATAAAATTAAATCAGAGAAACTAAAACCTGTGCATCTAAATCTAAAACCAGATGCACCAATAGTTCGCAGAAACCACCATATGGGTTTAGACAAAGAACGAGAAATACGTAAGAAAATAAAAGAACTTGAAAAAATAGGCATACTCAAAAAGAAAGCACACAATACAAAAGCCCAGTTTTTCTCAAAACAAAAACAAATGGTAAATTTTGTTTACTAATTGAATATAGAGGAGTTAACAATATAACAAAACAAGATACAAGTAGAATACCAAGATTAACCAAAATATGGGATTCATTAAGAGATAAGAGATATTTTTGCAGGTTAGATTTAAGCCAAGGCTTTTATCAAATGCCCCTTGACAAAGAATCTAAGAAAATAACTGGAAAACATAGAAGGCATTAGCTACATATTTAATACAACTCCACAAGTATTATGTGTGAGCCCAAGCATTTTTCAAAGAGCAATGACAGTTTTATTTAAAGAAATTCAAGATGACAAAGTCATAGTCCATATAGACGACAAATGCATCTTTTGAGAAACATTTAAGGAATGTCTAGACAACTTAGACGAAGTCCTAAACATTCTAAAAAATGGAGGACTACCATTGAAAACAAGGAAAAGCAGATTTTTTGACAAAAATATAGAATACTTAGGTCATAAGATTTCATACAACAGACTAGAACCTACAGAAAAGAAAGTGAAAACCATTAAGGAAGTGCAACCTCCAAAAACATTGCGACAATTGCGAAGATTTCTAGGCATGGCTAATTTTTATAGAAAGATGATAAAAAATTTTCAAAAATAGCCGCACCACTAACTGAACTTGCTAGAAAAGAGAATGTAAAATTGAATAACAGAATAAAATGGAATGAAGCAGCTCAGATTGCATTCGACATTCTGAAGGATAAAATAACCTCAGAACCTGTCCTAGCAATATAAGACCCAGATGCAGAATCTTACGTAGAAGTAGATGCTTCAAAAACTTCCATAGGAGCAGTAGTAATACAAATAGATAGAGAGACTGGTGAACATGACCCAATCAGATTCTTATCAGAGAAAAATCCAAATAATCAACAACATTTGTGTTCCTTTGATCTGGAAATAATTGCAATCACCAACGCATGCGAATATCTTAGAGAATTTCTAGAATATAAAGAGTTCACTGTATATACAGATAACAAACCTTCAACTTACCAAAACAGATTTAAGAAACCAAATACACGACTCAACAGATTAATTTTAAAATTTAGCAAATATCATTTCAAGCTGAGACACATAAAAAGCAAAAATAACAAAGTAGCCAATTATCAATCTCACTTGAATGAAGAAGATAAAGATTTTGCAGAATTTAAGGACAGTCAATTCATCATACCAGATGGTACACACGAACCTCCAATTGAAAACATAACTATGAAAAAGAAAATAGATGCTATTACAAGAAGCAGGAAAAGAAGAGAAAAAGACTCAGGTTATTCCGATATAAACACTGAAAATAGTGAAAGTTTGGATGACAACAGAATCTCTGTAATATCCAAAAATTTGGAAACTTCCACAGATTCTGCTGCATCAACGAATTCATACATTTCTGATACTTCTGAAACATTTGAAAACTCAGAATCAGAAAGTATAGAACATCCTGTAGAAATAATAGATGAAGAAATTTACGATTTATGGGATAAACAAAGAGAAGACGAACATTGGAACATTGTAATTCAAATACTCGAAGGCGGTAATGAAAAGTAACTATGTAAAAAATTCAAGAGTAAATATAAGCTTATTAGTCTCAAATTTGAATTAATTTCCTTTCTTTTCCACTTTCTATAAGTAGAAGCTTTGGAAAACCTAAATGCATTAATAAGGTATTTACAAACTAATGATGAAAAACATACGACTTCTCCCACAAAAAGTAAAACTTTCCATCCCAAATCTGAGTAGCAAAAAATCATTTTTTTCATGACATAGTAATTTATTACAGAATAATATTCGAGTTACAATATGTAGACCCAGTAGTTGTGGAAAAACAAATTTGATATTTTCTCTATTAACACAACAAAATGGTTTAAAATATCAACATGTTTTTATATAATCAAAATCTTTGGAACAAGAAAAATATTTATTACTACAACAAATTTTTGATAATATTACTGGTTTACAAGCCAAATTTATACACAATGAATCTGCATTGCCATCTCCTGAGCAATGTCCTTCTGACTCTATAGTTTTTATCGAATGTATTATGTCTCAAGATTGGCAAAAATAAAATTTGATCTTTTTTTGTTTTGGAAGACATAGAAATGTTGATGTATTTTATTTATATCAAACCTATACCCACATTGAAAAACATTTATTACGAGATAATGCTAATTTCACTATTGTTTTTGCGTAAGACAAAATTATTTTACAACACATTTACCATGAACACACTGTGCCAACTTGCACATTTGATGATTTTTGTCGTATGTGTGACTTATTTTGAAAAGAAAAACATGGCTTCTTAACTATTGATAAAAAAAATAAACTAAATAATGGAAAATTTTGAAAACAGCTAGACATTTTACTCATTCCATCTTCATCCCAGACATGATAATGTCGTTAAACATGAAAAATGAAAGTAAAACTACGCAGGATACCATACGAGACATTTCTTCTGAAATAAGTGTTAAAAAAATTTAGCAAGTTTAATCGATAACGTATAACAAAAAGTTAATACAGCAAAATTTAAAGAAATACAGATGTCCAAATTACGACAAATAACCTTGGAACCTGTAACTGAACCGTTGAAAAAAAAATTATGACATCTGGTATCGAAAAGTCATCACATTTAATTTCTCAATTTTGAAATACTTTACACCCCATACAAACTGTATGTAAATATGTAACCATCTTCTCCATTACACAAGCTGTAAACAATTTTTTCTCCAATTAGTGCAACTGACCCGTTACCAACTGATGAAATAACAATAACAGAAAGAAAAGGACATGTAAAAGAGAAGTTGAATACTTCCCCACGAACAAATGATGAAATAAATCGGGAAAATTTAACTATTGACAATGCGAGAAATGTTGTAACTAAGTTTAATCAAAAAACAAAAACTACCACTCTTCCACCTACAGCATATTATATTGGAGCATTGTTTCCCAGTGCTTTGGAAGAAGCAAGTACTAGTACTATTAGATGTAATGAACTAGAAAATATTAGTGATGCTGACGATGAAGATGTGGATACAACTGATGATACTGATGATGATAAAGATGAAAAGTATAATACTGATTATGAAGACACTGATAGTGGTAACAATGAAAAAAACTTGCAATCTTTCACACAGAATAGTACTTCACCATTCATAAACAAAACAAGATTAGGATTAAACGTATATAGGCTTACTGGACAGAAAAATACACATTATGAATTATCCAAATCAAAACTTCCCATCACTAAGGATGAGATATCAAAAACTATAACTGTATTAGATCGCACTTATCCATTAACAAACAATGTGTGGACTTTATTAACACACAATACAGCTGATAATAAAAATATCCTAGCAATTTCAGAAAATGATAAAAAAACGTATTTTAAAATTTTATATGAAAATGGAGAATTAGAAAATCTAACTGGTGCAGATAAAAATTTAAATAAATATCATCATATTATACGTCTCTTTTCTCAAAAACCAAAACTTGGTGAAGCCTTTAAATTTAAAAATAACTATTTAAATAGACTAGTCTTGAAAAAATTTGTTACTACTAAACCAAATTCTGTTTATTGGAATAGGGTTTCCGATTTAGTTTTATGATTAAGAAAGCTAATAACTTCTAAAGACGTTGGAAATATAGGTGCAGAAGAAGAAAACAAAATTATTTCAATTTTAAAGGAACTCAAAGAAGCAAAAATAATAGCTTAAATGGAACAACTTGCGTATGAATTACATCGGCCAGTTCACAGATTGTTTCTACGTCGTCATGTTAAATTAGAAGGTATCGGCGACACGTGGAAAATAGATTTAATTGATTTTACAAAGTTGTCTAAAGAAAATAAAGGTTATTCGTACGAATTAATCGTAATTGATATTTTTACAAAATTTTTATGAACTCGTCCGTTAAAACAAAACAACTGGAGTACTTGTTCGAGCTGCTTTAGCTGACATCGTTAAAACATCACCCTATGGATCACCACACAACATACATGCTGACAAAGGGAAAGAATTTGTGATTGAGTATTGCAAATTGTTATATAGATAATATAAAATCAATTTTTTTCATACTTTCTTTTCTCTAAAAGCAATTATTGTGGAACATGTTATCCGAACCATCAAAGAAAAACTATTTCAACAATTTACGCAACAACATTCAAAAAATTGGCTATCACTTTTGCAACATGTGACATCTGCTTATAGTAATAAAGTGCACCGAACAAGTAATATGAAACAAATAGGTGTCAAAAATAAAAATGATGAAAAAAAAATTTTCCATTATATATTAACTTATAGAAACTTTAGTAAAATCTGAAAACCACGTTTTTAGGTAGGAGACGATGTTCAAATATCGAAGTATACAATTATATTTGCAAAAGGGTATACGGCTAATTGGACTACCGAAATTTTTTAAATAAAACGCATGATACCCAGAATTCCATACATATATTGTGACATCTGATTACCCGTAGCCTTCCCTTCACGACACCATCAACTTGTACTACTATTACGATAGGGAACGGCTCTCGAATTATAAGCTTGTAATAATGATATGGTAAACGGGAAATACGCCGATTCCCCAACGGAAATAAATTCCAAAAGTCTAAGAAACATCAAAGACACGTCGATTAACTACTTTTAATGATATGGTGACGTGTAGAATTACAATATCGATCATCTGTGAACCAAATCTTATCTCTCTTGACTATTCATGTTTTTGGCCTAAGAGTGAACAGTCAGTCTCGTTTTAGACGTGATAGTCTCTCGTTCGTCGTGAATACGAAACATTATTCACGACATAATACAGCTCTTTAATACGACAGCAAGTCACCTTTTAAATTGTTTTCAACGATACTTTCGAATGTGAACGTCAGTAGTAGATTTAAACAACTCGCGGTACTATTCCTTCGACCTCAAGACGAATATCCAATCGAGATTTGATGGTTCACCAAACTTCGAGAACCATGAGGCGATGTGAAGCATAACCTGCACAACCTGATATTAGTTACCATACGTGTAAGTAACCTTTTCAATTATAATAAAGTGTATACTGTGATAATGGGTCAGCCAACTTATTTATTTCCACTTATATAAATATGCCCGATATACTTCGTAGGCCTTAGGAGCTATCGCTGGTAGGCTGGTGGCCTAACTGTTTGAGCTGGTTTGTGGTTTCGACTCTACGATTGATCGAGACTTATTGATATACTTCGAATCGTGATATCATTCCCTATACTCGGGATGTACGTTCGTTTTCCGACGTCACATCTACGTTTTACTTGGCGACCATGACAGGACTTGATCGACTTGTCTTTCGAGTTCTGTGGCCGAGCCTAATGCAAACACCTTATCCACAACCTTCCGTCTTAATGTTAATTCCATCCGTTATGAGGGTGTGATTCGAGAATCGTCCATTCTTAATCTAAAACCTTCACATGCGGATATATACAATCTCATGTTATTCGTAGATCCGTATTGCTACTCGGTACTGTAGTTTACACGGGTGTATATCAACGAATGTGGAGAGTGTACCTCCTTCTTTCGATCATGTTCTCGAACCACCAGTCCAAAATTATTTCCTATCCTACCCTTCATTTTTTTTTCGGGTTTCTTTCTTACCATATTCTATCAATAAGAGTGGAAAAATCGTACGAGAAGAAACAAAAGTCCGCCATCTGAGTTTTGTTAAAACCCATCCAATCGGTTTGTTGATCAGCATGATCGTTAGAGCGATCCTTTAAGCTGGATAGGTCTGATCAACCTGTTCATGTGGGGATTGGCACTATCCAAATTTACCAAAAGTGTCTGGCGAACGTTGACTGGCCGGCTTTGCTGCAGCCATTTTTATTTTTTGATGGGCATCTGATTCCCACAAGTACTAATTGGAGGAAGTCTTTCTCCGTTCTATGACGCAAATGCAGCAAGTAAACTGCAGTGAAAGCCACATCGACTTCAGCGTTTAGCTCTATGCCTTACGAAGCGTGTCAACCTAAATTCGATAAAAATAATAAACTCAACGTAAACTACTAAAACAACCTGACGTTCGAGGATTAGGTCCCTCGTGTTTAATTCGATATAGTTAATGTGATAAATAATGTCCCGTTCAAGGCGCAACAAGACTATTAGTCGTTACAGTCATTTGCTATGGCCCTAAGCCTACCGATCATGTTTTGATCTTAGCATTTTATTGGCAGTGTTCCGTAGAAAATAGTTATCGTAGTTAACCTAACTATTGTACGTCGCTTTTAGTGGCCCAGTATTTTATTGTTCGACAAACATTCTTTTAACGATTCTTAACAGACTAAAGTAACATCGTACGGGTGTGTATTGAAATGAAATAAAAAGATAGGCTAAATTAAAAGCCATCCGTATTCCCGTAATCATACTTACGACGTACCGATTTTAAAGTAAAGTAATTAAGCCTTAATCGATTTTTCATCTGCCCTATGTTATGGATCTTGGTCCAATTCATAACACATTATAATTTAGGGATTCTAGAAATATTTTCGATACTATACTTCCGGAAGATTCCCCTGAAAGTATAACCTACCCATTAATTAGTTAAGTCGATATGCTTGTTAGTTATAGCTGAGCCGTAAATCCCCCCTGTTCCAGGTATATCGACGAGCAGAGCCATAGACATCGATTGTTAGTCTGTTAGGATAAAACGTATCGATCTAGTTAGGGGAAATATTAGCCTTTTCACTAAATCTAGGCCAGCAGATTTCATCCGAGATGGACGGTATTGGGGACAAGGATAACCCCAACCCCTTTGACACCCCCGACCACATGAGTAGACGAAATAGGGACGAAGTGACAAACACTTGAGAAATCGCGATGGGCGAAGATGAAGTGAACGTTACCAAGGGATCCGCCATCATGGAGGAGGAAGAAACGTTGAAGAATTTATGGGCCTTCGATTCAAATAAGGTACCCGAACCACCTAAGGGAACTGATCCAGTCGAGTTCTACCAGAATCTCTATCTTCGACAATCCGAGAGCACAGCACGATATCGCAGGGAATGTGTTGTTCGAGATTCGATGTTCGAAAAAAGTGAAAAGAGAAGGAAGGCAGCTGAATTGCGTGCCGTTAAGGTAGCTGAAAAAAACAGCGAATTTGAGGATCGAGTTAAGGCTCTCGAGAGAGAAATCTCAAAAAGAAAATCCTTCGAAAATCCTTCAACGTCGAGGATACTTGAGAGAATAGCCGAAATCGAACTTGATCAAACAAAAAAGAAAGTTGACTTCGAAGGCGCACAGTTTTATAATGACTCGTTGTATATACCTATCGACGATGATAAAACACCGCCCAAAGAAGATGAAGAAGTCACAATTGCAAGAGCCAGGCAGAGACCACTCGGAAGCCCGTAGCCAGTTCGACGTTAGTAAGATCCATCAAAAGAAGAGAGCAAAGTCCGAGCTCCAGGGAAATCCTTGAGCAAATAAAACTACTGAGCTTGGAAACAAAATCTCAAATCAGAGAACAATTCGATTATTTCGAAAAAAAATCGATCGACTGCCGATTTCAAGAGACCCTACGCCACAAAATATTCGGAGAGAGATATCGGACATCCCAGTCAGTTTTAGACCCAAAACACCACCTCCAACGATCTTGAGACATCCCAAAGATACAACGGTCCCTACGTACTTACCAAACCAAAGAGAGAGAACACTGGTATGTAGACGTTGTGAAACAGGAACAAACCAGACGTTCTCGAGAATAGCCTTGCTGCAGAAGACATCGAGATTGTTCGATCCTTCGAGAATGCCAGCGTATACTGGGCATAAAGACCATCGAACTCCAGAAGAATTCCTTAGGGAGTTTGAAAGCTGTGTCGAGGATCTGGACCAAGATGATGAACAACTAGGCAGAGTCTTTGGAAAAATGATGGACGTAAATGAGTTTCCTGGAGGAGCAGTTTATTGAGAGAATTGGGGATACCAAGAAGCCCGAGATCACTTCATGACAGTCTATTGGAATAAGTCGAGGAAACAAGCCCAAGTACAAGCCATTCGAGATGGTCAATACGATTCAAGAAAATATGATTCGGTAGCTGACTACGCAATACACATTTATACCCGACTACTCGAATGTGGCGAGGACATCCAGACCATATACGGAATCTTGGTGAAAAAAATACCAATGCCATATAGAGATCGAATACTCGAATCCGAGGTCGCAAATCTGGTCGAATTCTCAACAAAACTCGAGTACCTACACAGCTTGTTCCATGAAGAGAATGCTGGAAGTGCAAGCAAACAGGTGAGACAACAGCTGGTACTAAACATCGGTGACCAAAAGTATGCAAATTCGTATACTCCCGATGAATCCTCCCACCAGGACCAGGGAAACTGAGGAAGGCGCCTATGGCCGGTCGCATAGGACGCCCTATCGAAAAACTCGATAGAAACAGACCGACAACCGTAATGAAAAATGAGTTCGTGATACCAGAGTGGAAGACCTATCAGGTCTTGGGGGATGCGACTATCTTAAGCTGGTTGAGGAATAGTGGCTAATCGAGCGCCCAAAACCTCAATATCGATAAGACAGCAGGCCTTGAGAAATTAAATCGGTTGGGCCCTCTCCTAGAAATTATACGGAGGCTCGTAAAAGAAAATACTCTTATAATTATCGGTTTTGGAGAAGAATTCATCCTCAATCCAGATGCAGACGAAGACACGATCATCTCGAAACTGCGATACCTCCTCGACGAGTTACTCCGAAAACGTCGAGTTGATAAAATAATCGTTACAACAATCTCACCAGATCCAATGAGAATGGATAATCAGTTCTACAAGCTTCAACTTCGGAGATTCAATAGCCGAATTTGGAACCTTAAGTCCGATTTCAAGGATGTGTATATTCTCGACATCGAGAGGATCTTTACTCGAAAGTTCGAGAGTGAAAATAAGGATAAAGTAATTATCCTGGGAGACGAAAGATCCATCTATGCCATCCCACGTCGTTACATCAAGGAGGAGACACACTTAATCGATGAAAATTTAGCTTCACTAATCGCAGACCACGTCGATTGAAAGGACAACGAAATAAGTCCCAATTGTCACCTGATCACAGGATATGACGATCAGGATCGATGTGACAAGAGCGAGCAATCACAAGCCGATGATCCTCAGCAAACAGACGAAGAGGATCCATATGGAACGTTCTGTTTCCACATCATGGATGACGTCGAATCAGATCCGGAAGAAGCCGATTCCGAGAATAACTACGTCGATACAAGGTCATGGTTTCCCCCTTTATAATAAATAGTATCATGGGCAAAGCGAGAAACGTTTACAGGACATACATCGATCAAGGTTCTCCATACAGCTGGATAACTGAGAAATTCCTTCAATTCCTGGAAAAACATAACCCCGACCTATATCTTATGCACGTGAACTGCCCGACGCAGAAAGTTGGGTATGCTGTTGGAAAACCCGCTATACGAGTTTATGGATCGATAAATCTACGATTCATAATGGTCGATTAGCATGGGGACGACATCGAGATGACAACGATGCTCCATATAAATAAGAGCCTGAATGCACCGATCATACTAGGTCGAGAATTCCTCTACAAACACGATGGAAGACCTAGTGTGAGATATCGGTTGGTCAAATTTGTAGATCCACGAGACAGATCAAAACGGATTTAGATACCGGGAGTTCAATTTGGTGCCGTTGAACCTATTCTCAACATCGGACCAACGGACAAAACTCCATTCGAGATCGAGAACAAAATCGAGAAAATATTGAAGGAATTAGAGCTATCGAACAAAATAGCTCAAGAATTTGGTGACGTTCTGCGAAAAAACCACGAAGCCTTCGCTGAGAGGATCGATAGATGCACGGCATACACACACACCTTAAATATGTCCCTGGATACGAAGAAGATGGACGAAAAAGAAAGAATAATTCCAAAGGCTTGGATTCCAAAAGTGAAAGAACTGTTCGACGATTGGGAGAAGCAAGGAATTATAAGTCTTGAATCGAGCGAATACCTCACACCGATAACGTATACGAAGAAAGAAAACGGTGATATTCGCCCTTGGCTCGATGCCCGGAAGATAAATCAATATATGGGCACGAGAGGAGACACAGTCCCACCTATCGAGACAATAAAATTGAGTTTGTCTGAGATGAGAGTCTTTACGAAGCTGGACGCAAGGTGGGGATTCCTACAGATTCCTCTAGCTCCAGAATCCCGGAAATACATAGCTTTCCGATTTCAAGGAAAACCGTACGTGTTGAATAGAATAATCTTCGGCTCGAAAGACGTGATGCAGGCCTTCGTAGCAGCCATGGGGATTGTCCTGGGTGGACTCGGTCATTGCGTCATGGTATATGTCGACGATATTGTAACGGCCAAAAGAGGTTGCATTGTACCTGGTAACGACCTCTTTTGGGGATACACCATACACGAAATATCACGTACTTTAAAAGCAGTAATACTTCTAAAATAATTTCAAGTTTATTATCCACGTACTATTGTGGACCTTAACATTACTATGAGACTCAATAATATTTCAAACACATGAGTGAGTTTACACATTTAATAAAATAATAATTGGTACATACAGTACATATTTCTACGTTAATATTAACACATATTCAATCACAATTCAACAAGCGAGACTATCTGTTCACCAGAGACTTCTACAAGAGAGGTTGCAGGTACTTAGAAGTAGCTGTCGAGGAACTGCGTCTAATTCCACTGAATCGAGGGATTATATACTCGTTCGGGGTATGAAAACGTACGTGTCGGATAGGTAAAGTGAGGTAGGGTGTTGTTATTATAGGGTTGTGCTGACTCGTCGAGTACTCGAGGGACAGGTACAACTAGGTCAAAAATATACAGAAGGTATATCTGTATATGTAAAATTAAATACGAATAGTTTGGTGGTTGTTTACAAAGAGTTATAGGCAGGTAATTTGTTGACAAATATCTACATTTTTGGTATTCGAAAATGAGTGAACGAATATGTTCGTCATTTCTCAAAATAGACGAAAATATACGTTACACAATTCTCCGGGGGGAACAAAAAAAAATAAGGAAAAAAAAATTTTCCAAAGTCTATCCAACACATACATATGTCCAGATAATTCTGCATGATTAAAATTACGTCATATAATGCGAGTATGGGTATATATACTTAGAATAACATTTTTACAAATATTAATTATGAGTAACAACTTTTTCTTACGTATATATATGAATGATTAGTATATCGTATTATTTTGCGTAATTTTTTACAATGCTGTGCTTTTTGTTAGGTTCACACAATTTTGGTGGCAGGTTAATTTTAAATATACTATAATAATTATTAAAATAAGTGAGATTGCACTTAACAATATTAGGAACATTTCATTAATGAAAGTTATATAATCATTGAAGTTTTGATCGGGTATTTGCAGTTTAATGGATTTAATTTTGTTCTCCAGATTGTTCATGGGAACAGTGTGGGGAACAAAGTTTTTCCAATTTGGGTTGTAGACCTTTGTCGTTGCTAGATCAATGGCAAGATCAAAAGGTTCTATCGAATCAGAAAAATATGTCCACAAGAGTGGTAAATGATTTTCGATTTTAATAGTCTCTTCTAATGATTCAGAGAGACAAGGGATTTCTATGGGGATGATTACAGTATTTTTGTTATTTATATCAATATCTTCAATTTGGATGTGACAAGGTACGTCCAGAATGAAGGTTCCAGGGGAATCATTGTTTATTTTTAGTTTTTCGGATTTTTTCGTAACAGAATTAGTTGCTACGAGGGAGTTAAAATTTACAATAGCAAACTTGGTGTGACCAATAGGGTGCACCAATGTTTGATTATTATTAGGATTGCATTTAAATGAGCAAGATTGTAGTAGATTATGGTTTAAGTCTTGGAAGAATAGATTCTTTGCACAAGACGATAATTTATCACTTCCTCTATTAGAAGGAAGGAAGCATAATGGTTTATCTGAGTTACAGTAATGGAGGTTGGTTCCACTAATATAACGGACAGAATTTGTTCTGATTTCATGAATTATCAGAGATGGTTCTTGATCCCAGCTACACAGTTCATTAGAGTGACTTTTGAATGTGAGCGGAATAAAGTCGTAGATTTCGTATTTTGAATCTAGTTGTTTTAGGGGAATTTTAATTTCTAATTCTAACGTATTTTTAAAGAAGTTGCAGTTTACCAGTTCAGCATGATAATAATTTTGAATGTCCTTAATGGGAATTGCTATGTCGAGACCTAGATTTTTCGTGATTTTCGAAAGTTTTACCAAATCTTTTTCTAATATTTCCTTTGAGATAATTGAAGATGGGATCATATGAGATTTACACGACGTTAGGATATTTGATAGTCTTAATGTGTTTATTAGGTAATTATCATAGAATCCTTGTATGTAGTTTAGCGAGATTAGAAGTTCGTGTTCTTCTAGCGAATTTTCCATAAAAGAATTTGTATGCGAGATAAATCTTGTCATAAAATTGTTTGTATGGTCAATGAAGCTATGCAGGTTAGTAGACGTATTTACTAAGGCTGCATGCTCGATTAGTAGCTGATTTTTAATAATATCGTACTCTTCTTTTAGCGAGATTTCATTCGCCAAGAAGTTTCGTCCATCTCTAAAGTTTAGTACTCGACAGCAAAATCGTAGCGCATCTCCGAAGAAAGATCTTATCGGGGTGAATACGCTTCGTTTGCTTCGAATAGACGATGGTGTCGAATAGAAATCTTGTATCATTGCAATGTTTTGTTCTTTCAGATTTTTTATGGTATTTTTTAATCGTTTCGCCATTTCTGCATATTTGCAATTTTTCCAGGTTGTTTCATTACACAACCGGTGTTTGAAATTCGTTTCTAATAATTTATCTGCTGATTCATGCAAGTCTAGCTTAATGGAGTAAATTATTGGGGCAGATTTAGAATATACGAAAATATTGCTTATTTCTTGAAAATAAGCGCCAGTTGACGCCGTCGTAATCCTATATGGGTCAGACGATGTTCTTTGCGCAATACTAGTCGAAGAAATAATTATTGCGAAATAGAAAAGTAGATTCGTATACATTTTCTAAAACAGAAAGAATGCAACGTCTAAGTTATTTACGAACAAATGGATTATGCATATTACTGATTTGTTTTGATTTTCGTAGGTTGGGGTGAAGGGGGAGACAAATTTTTCCGATATCCGACTTATGAATCTCGGTCAAATTGCTAATATAAAATTATTAATTTTATTTTTTTCGACAGTTTTCCGTCTTTGCTTTTACTGCTTATACTGTATTACCTGTTATCCGATTTTTCATTTTTTCGTGAATTTTATCTTTTTCTAATTTTTTCGAAGTTTAGTGAAGTGCCAGTGACCCGTGTAGTTCGGTACCGTGAGAAGAACATAACACCAATTTTTCCTTTTCGCGAGTTTTTTTTTTCCGTAAATCTAACAATGTCGATCGTGTATCTCAACGACCGAATGTTTAGCTCGCATGGTAGGGTGGACGCTAACGAGACCTGGTTCATTGGGAATCAGGTTCTCAATAAAATCCACCCTTTCCAGGACTGCCCTTGCGAACCCCGTTTATACTATGCGCTTCACCGGTTGTTTTCTCTATTTTATTGTGTATCCGGTGAATCAAACAGGGAGAAGTTCCTGAGCGAGTTCGAGCCGCACCGAGTGCCAGATGAGACCATTACGGAGGAGGTAAGCTATTGGTGTCACTCAGTGAGATTTGTGAGTTGTCCCAAGTGCGAGGTTTTTGCCAGACACCTTCTCTTTTCCTTACGAGTATTCTTTCCTCATGCCATGATGGTTGAGGTAGGGTACTTGCGGATTAAGTTGGAGTTTCGCGGCAACCTAGACACTTCAGGGACCGTTGGTCTAGGAATACTCTCCTGCCTGCTGGTTGGTCTGCTCTGCGTTTTGCAGGAGACGAACACAGAGGTTACCGTTGAGTATGTTCATTTGGACCGAATTTATCTCACTGATTTCCTAATAGGTCCAGGCGGGGTCAGTAATGCTCGGTTCCTAAACCAGCATTACAAGCCTCGTCTGGACGTCTCCGTCTCCGTATCCGGTTTTCATCTGGTTCGGCATTACGATGCCGTCGAAGGGAACCGCGCGATGTCTCTCCGTGGGGGATGGCTGCTCAGTGGTCCCACCGTATATTCATTCCATTGGGACACACCTTCCATTGAGGAAAGTGCCTACACTGAAGATTCCGACGGAGATCAACGTGAAGGACCTTCTTCCTTGTCAAGTAGCAGTACCATAAGTGGAGAGCATCTGGCAGAGTTCCTCGAGGGTTATGCCGATACCTGGGCTATTGGTAAGTTTTTTAACATTTTTTTAATAAATTAAGTTTTTCAAAAAAAAAAAAATTTTTTCAAAGTTATCTTGGTGCGCGGCTGAGAAAAGAAGTAGGTTTTTTCGACAAAACTAAAATGGGGGGAGAAAGGGAGGTATCGTGGTTGAAAAAACCAGGCTAACTGCGGGTAATACACTTTACACACAGTTATTTTGGTTTTTTCCGAGGGCGACCCCTTGGTTTAGGTATAATTTGGGTTGGGATGGGATTTTCGATGTTTTCGTCTATTTCTTCTATTTTTATTTCGTTACTTAATTCGTCTGTATTACGAGATTTATACGGAATTAATCGTCGTACGTGAACTGTTTCGTCGTACGCAGTTTTATCGTCTGTTTTAATACGAATTGCGTAATTTAAATCCGTGACCTTTCTAACAATTTTATATGGTCCGGTATATTTCATTTTATTTTTTGCGACGTTTTTTGATTGACGCAGCAAAACAAGGTCATTGGGTTTGAAGTCAATGATCCTGTGGTGTGCATTATAATGTTTCGCGTTTTTTTCCGATGCTTTTTTTGCTAAGCTCGGCGTTTTTTCTCTCGTCTGAAGGAGATTTTCAATTTCACGAGTCGTTTTATTATTATTATTTTCTGGTATTTCTGGTATATGTACTTCTGGGTTAAATCCATGAAGTAGGTAAAATGGAGATTTATTATTTAAATGTTCGATTGGGCTTATATTGTATGCAAAAATAATTTTATTAATAGTTTCGATCCATTCTTTTTCGTTTGAATGGTCGTATTTTGATAGTGATTTTTTTATTACTCCGTTGATTTTTTCAACGAGTCCTTGCGATTGGGGGGAATAAAATGAGGAGTAAATAATTTTGATATTATTCTCTTCACAAAAATTACGGACGGTTTCATTTGCAAAATGACCTCCGTTATCGCAAGAAATTTTACCTGGGGTGCCATACGTATAACAAATAAATTTCAAATACTCAATTACGCATTGAGCATTTGGGTTTTTTGTTGGACGTATGGTGCAAAAATTTGTGCTTTTGTCTACACCGACAAGCACGTACGAGTGTTCGTACTCTGTATTAAATTTTCCGATGAAATCGATCTCTAAATGCGAAAACGGTTTAGGGTTTTCGATTTCAATATGTTTGAGGTAGCCAGCCTCTTTCGGGGAATTTTGTGCCATTTGACATTCATGACACGATAATACGTATTCTGTAATTTTTTGTACCATGTTTTTAAAGAAAAACTGATTTTTTATCTTATTTTTTGTTTTCTTTATTCCGAAATGACCTCCATACAACGGATCGTCATGTAGTTTTTTTAGAACTACCGGAATTAGTTTTTCGGGAATTACTGTAACCGCTTCATCAGACGATGAGGTTGGGTTAGGTAATTTCTTTAATACGTTGCTTTCGTCAAGAAAATATAATTGTATAGTACGATTCAATTTTCGTATTTTATTTTTATCTTTTTTTATTTCGTTATAATTTAATAATGAAATTACATTTTTCCAATGCGGGTCATTTTCCTGCATTGATTTTAAATTTTCAGGCAATTCAATTTTTTTGGGGGATTCAGAAGTTTGATCTTCTGATTGGGGGGGTAATGTGATGTCGGGAATTGACATTTGTGTGACAACTGGGGTCACAGGAGGGGTTGGGATGATCTGATTATCGAGGTTTGCCTCTTTAAGAGCAGATCTTGTAACTACGTTAGTAGTTTTGTTGGGACAATTTTCAGAATGGCTAAATTCATTCTGAGGGGTTGTGGTTTGTACCACAGGGTAATATGGGAAGGTTGAAGCAAGGGAAGGGGGAAAATAATATGTTTGGGGCGTTGTACTTGGGTAGTACCACGCATTTTGATTCTGAAAGAATATAGGGTTTAATGGGACAGAATTGTCATTGTGAATTCTACACACAGTATTCACATTTTTTTCTTCATCCTGAAGAGCATATTTTTTATCTACTAAAAATTCACCTTTTTCAAAAGTAATTTCGTCCAGTTCATCATGCGGACGAGATAACATATCAGCCATACAATTATTTTTTCCGGCGATATGTTTAATTTGGAAACTATATTCGTTTAATTTAGATATTAATCGGATTAATCTTGGGCTTGGGGTATTAAATTTCTGATGATAAATCAGAGGTTTATGGTCCGTGTATACTACAAAGCGTAATGCTAGTAAGTATCCACGAAAATGAGCTAATGCATTCGTAATAGCTAACATTTCCAAGTCAAATGAACACAATTTTGACTGGGCAGGTTGGACTCTCTCAGAGAAATATCCAACTGGATGTTTATGCTTCGTAACGGGATTAGTTTGCAGCAGCACTGCACCTAATGCGATTTTCGAAGCATCAACTTCTACACAGGTTTCCAATTTCGGATCATATATTGCTAATACAGGTTTGGAAATCATAATTTCTTTTAATTTTTCAAATATTTCAAGATGTTCTTGATTTAATTTTATTTTTGCATTTGATTTGCTATCTGTACCTCTTAGTAAATCAGTAAGAGGAGCAGTAATTTTAGCTAAATTAGGGATTAATTTCCTATGATAATTTATTGATCCTAAGAATGATCGTAATTGTTTTAACGTATTAGGGGGATTTAAATTTTTTATTGCCTCTATATTTTTATTTAGTGGACGTAATTCGTTGTATCGGACCGTATGTCCTAATATTTCGATTTCGTTCATTGCAAATTGGCATTTTTTTGTTTTTATTTTTAAATTTACTTTATTTAATCTTTTTAATACTTCCCTTGTATTTTCAAGACACTCTTCGAAAGTTTCTCCGAAAATACAAATGTCGTCCAAATAACATACCATTTTTTTCCAGAATATATCATGGAATATGTCATCCATGATAGTTTGGAAGATGGACGGGGATATACTTAAACCAATTGGAGTGGAATTAAATACATATCCAATTCCATCCACATTTATTCCAGTGTATTGTTTAGATTCTTCCGTGAGAGGAATCTGTAAATATCCACTGTTTAAATCAATTGTCGTAAACCATTTTTTATTTCTTAAATAAGGCCAAATAATATCAATTGTTGGCACACGATTATTATCCATAATTATTCTTTGGTTCATTCTTCGGTAGTCTACTAATACTCGATAGACTCCGTCTGGTTTCTTTTTTACAAATATTGGCGATTCAAATTTCGATTTTTGTTTTTTTAGGACACCTACTTTTACTAAGTCATCGACTAGTTTGTGTAGGGCCTCATGTTCTGCGTGTGAGAATTTAAAATTTCTACACCGCAGTGGGGTTTCGTCGTCTACTCGGACAACTTGTTTGGGAACTTTACAAATGGAAACTTCATCTGTTTTTCCCGTAAAAATAATATTATATTCATTAATTATTTCGTACATTTTTATTTTTTGTTCAAGCGACAATTTTGGATTAATCGGGATGGGATTTCCTCGATTATCCTTAAAAATAGTATTTTCTTTTATTTTTTCTATTTGGCAGGAATTAATTTCTACTTCACTACTTAATTCAAATTTTCCTAAATATTCGCCTTTATAGATCACGTGGGGTCTGTTATTATTATTAACAGCCGCTATCGTGTCTTTTGATACGATTACAAAGAAATTATTTTTTTCTTCCATGGATGTTTCACACAGAAACTCCAGGTGTTCAGGCAGCGTTGCTAAAATTAGCACCGAATTTGCTTCTATTTTAAAAGATTGGGGAGCATAATATTTAAAGGGCTTAATATAACCTAACTTATTTTCCTTTTCAATAGGGAAATTGTGACATTCAGGCATGTCAAAACATCGCTCTTCATCACCACACGGTAGAGTGAATTTGTTTTTCGAAAAGTCCATTTTGGCTTTATGGGTTGATAAGAAGTCGTAACCCAGTATGACCGGTTCTACTAAATTTCGAACAACGTAGGTTGGATGTGGGTAAATACAATGATCAATGGAAAAAATCACATTGGTTACTCCTATGACCTCAAGAGGTTGACTATCCGCACCACGAAATCTTACTTTTGTTGGTAGAATTGGTTCCGTAAAATTGACTTTCTTTAAAACTTTTTCATCGATAAGTGTCTGTTCTGAACCTGGATCGACTAAGCTAAGTATTTGTTTACCATAAATGGCAAATGGAAGGTGAAATTTACATTGGGTTCTGCAGTACCCTTTATTTTGAAACTTCTCCTTACTCACATTGTTAACTAGTTTCGTTTCCTTGTTCGCGACATCCCTTACAGCTGACTGATCACCTGTAAGGGGGACACTTAGTTTTTTGAGCAATTATTCTGGCAGGCCTGGGGGTTTGAT
This sequence comes from Ericerus pela, assembly GCA_011428145.1. Classification (NCBI taxonomy): domain Eukaryota; kingdom Metazoa; phylum Arthropoda; class Insecta; order Hemiptera; family Coccidae; genus Ericerus; species Ericerus pela. The sequence continues at coordinate 24,601 of WOFM01001002.1, forward strand.
GTTGGGAGATAATTTTGTTGTGGAGCTGCCATTAATGGTGCCGGAAGGGCAATCATTTGAGTATTAGCAGCCACATAGGGGAGATTTTGGGGAGTATTAAATGATATTCCAGACCATGCTGGAGCATTGTTCCAATTTGGGAGAGCCATTTGGTTCCAATTTGGAGTCCTATTAGGATAATATCCATTATTATTTCTCGGGAAATTATTTCTCCGGAAATTTGGATTAAAATTTCTTCCTTTATAATTAGGATTGAAGTTTTGATTATTATTCCAATTTCTGTTTTGGTTATTTTGGTTCCAGTTTTGATTCTGGTTCCAATTACCATTACCATTATTATTATTATAATTATTATTATTATTCCTATTTTGATTCTGGTTTTGATTTTGGTTTTGATTTTGATTGTTATTTTGATTATTATTATTATTCATATTATTATTATTATTATAGTTATTATTATTATTATTATTTTGGTTATTATTGTTTTGTTCATTATTGTTATTTTTATTTTGGGGATTTTTATTATTTTTCCTGGATTCCTGAAATTTTGAAATGTTCGCTATTGTGGCGCTCATTTTCTCCATTTCAGCTTTCCAGATCGGGTCGGACGATATAGCAGTTATATTTTTTTCGGTTTTCTTTTCTGTTTTCCCGGATTTTAATTCTTCTATCGTTTTTTCTAGTTGGTCAATTTTTTTACGTAGAAGGGGATCTATATGTCCGAATGCTTTATCTTTAAATTCGAGATATTTAGAGAAAGCTTTATCAAGTTCCTGAATAGTTTTAGGTTCTTTTTTTATTAAGAATACTCTTTCTTTTTCGGGGAGATTAGGCATAATTTTTTCGATAATTTTTTCTTCCGTAATATCGGGTTCAATTTGTTTTAGAATCCTTTTCACAAACATAATATATGCGGAGAAATCAGCTTCACCGCTGTAATTTCTTTCGTATAATATTTCGCGTAATTGGGGTTTAGTCCTCGTAAAGACTTCCAAGATTTTTTGTTTTGTATTTTGCCAATTATTACATTCGGGGTTAGTTTGAATTCTATCCTCAAATATTTGCTTGGCAAGACCAGAAAATGCGATTTTAATTTTTTTAAATTTCATATTTGCATCCCAATTGAAAGATTCCGCCTCATTTTCAAATCCATTTAAAAATGATACGATGTCTTCCGTTGGGGTGTGTCCATATAAGGAAGGTCTGATATTTACTGCAGCCTTTCCTGACATTTTATTTTCAATAGGGGGAATTAAGTTTTCTAAAAGTCTAGTTTCAATTTCTGGGCTAAGAAAATCTTCGTCAGATTTTTCTAAACACTCAGTAATATCTACTAGATTAATAGCAGTTTTAACTCTTGGAAACGGTGTGGGATTATCCAAATTTTCCAAGAATGGGGTTGAAGTAGAAGGAGGATTAAAATATTTTCTTATTATGGGGTTTTCTAGTTCGGGAATTTGTTCACGAGTTTTTCGTGTTGTTTGTAAAATTATTTTTATATTTTCAGGGGTTAATAATTTTTGTATTTCCTTACTGGATTTAATTTTTTCTATGATATCTTCTTGGGTTTTTATACGAGAAAAATATTTTTTATCGACTTTGATATTCAAATTTTGACATATATTAATTAATTCACAACTTTTAGCATCGATTAGCCAATTTAAATTAGTTTTCGTAGTATTGTGTTCGGATAAGTTTTCCCAAGTTTCACTCATAAGAATAAATTTTTTCGCGACTTATAATTATTTAACACTTCTTATATTTAAGGGAGGGACGCGAATTATAATTAATATTAATTGTTACTTTGTTTTCTTCTTTTTTTGTTTGCACAGGAGCTTGAAGAATCCGTTGCCGCACTTCGCCGAACCGCTGTATATATATTTCCTTTTGTATTTTCTTCTGTATAATAAATGTTCCCTGCTTGTTTTTGAAGTTCGGGTTTCTTTTCACAACTGGTTCTTTTCCACTTGCAGCTAACCTCTACTTCCTTTCCTCAAGAGCGCGCCTTACGCGTTTCTCTTTGAGTACTTAACTAGAGTTTTCAAGGTTAGAGCAAAGTACTTCGAGCCAGAGGAATTGAAACAGCAGCTTGAATTCAGCAATTCCGTTGAGCAGGTACTAGAGCGAGAGTTCGATTCGCAATAGCAGACCAGTTGGGCGCCAATAATGTAACGGCCAAAAGAGGTTGCGTTGTACCTTGTAACGACCTCTTTTGGGGATACACCATACACGAAATATCACGTACTTTAAAAGCAGTAATACTTCTAAAATAATTTCAAGTTTATTATCCACGTACTATTGTGGACCTTAACATTACTATGAGACTCAATAATATTTCAAACACATGAGTGAGTTTACACATTTAATAAAATAATAATTGGTACATACAGTACATATTTCTACGTTAATATTAACACATATTCAATCACAATTCAACAAGCGAGACTATCTGTTCACCAGAGACTTCTACAAAAGAGGTTCCAGGTACTTAGAAGTAACTGTCGAGGAACTGCGTCTAATTCCACTGAATCGAGGGATTATATACTCGTTCGGGGTATGAAAACGTACGTGTCGGATAGGTAAAGTGAGGTAGGGTGTTGTTATTATAGGGTTGTGCTGACTCGTCGAGTACTCGAGGGACAGGTACAACTAGGTCAAAAATATACAGAAGGTATATCTGTATATGTAAAATTAAATACGAATAGTTTGGTGGTTGTTTACAAAGAGTTATAGGCAGGTAATTTGTTGACAAATATCTACATTTTTGGTATTCGAAAATGAGTGAACGAATATGTTCGTCATTTCTCAAAATAGACGAAAATATACGTTACAGATATCTTGATACATTCGCGGACACATGACGAACACCTGGGGCATATTCGCTTGGTCTTGGAAAGGTTTGTGAAATATAATATGACATTGAAATTAGAAAAGTGCTCATGGTTTCGAGATACAGCTCGATACTTAGGGTTTGTCATCGATGCTGATGTGATACGGCCCGAGCCAAAACGAGCAGAAGCCATTCACAACTTTAAAGCCCCGAGGACGAAGAAAGAAGTCCAATCGTTTCTCAGAGTGGCTAACTATTATCGAGGACATGTTCCGAAATACGGTGATATAATCGCTCCGTTGTGTAATTTGTTAAAGAATGATATTACATTTGAATGGACCGATGATCATCAGCAAGCATTCGAAAAGGTAAAATCAGAAATGGTTAAGTGCTTGCTTCAGTCACACCGAAACTGGAACCTTCTGTTCTATGTAATTACAGACACTTCTGATTTTCCCATCTCGGGGATAGTTGTCCAATTCCTCGATGACAACGAGGATGAGAAACCGAAGGTGTTGTCAATGGTAAGCAGACTCTTAAAAAAGTCCGAGAAGAATTATCCTACATTCGAAAAGGAAATGCTAGCGATAATTTATACAATGAAGAAAAATCTCTACATGCTTACCGATCACGAAGTCCAAATACGGACCGACTGTCGACGCCTACAATACCTCATTGTGTTAAAAGATGACGTCTCGCAAAGAGTATCGCGGTGGAGAACCTTCCTCACTAGCTTTTTGATAACTGCTACCGAACATATACCTGGCAGTAAAAACATCGCAGTGGACGCTCTGAGTAGATACTGTTCTCCACTCGAAGTTGTAGTATATCGGAACGCTGATTTCCCGATTGTACTAATGTTGATTGGTGATAATAACGCGATCACAATATCATCGTTGATGAACAACATGTCGAGCCTGTAAAAGAAAAGCAGAGAAATTACGGTCAGCTCGAAAGACGATCACCACGCGTTGAAAAAGAAAATAGTATCGTTTACTATATCAATCGCGACAGAGATAAAAAAATATACGCCCCCGAATCAACTCGCGAACTGCTGATTAAATTTTATCATGAAGAGTTCACCGATCCAGGATCTCGGAAAACACTGGAACTAGTGCGACGATTCTTCGATTGGCCTGGATCAAAATACGAGATCGAACTATTTTGCTCGAGTTGCGAAACCTGTATGAGATCAAAAAATATAAATACGACATTATCAAGCCCCTTTTTATCAGTCTTTGCTGACAAACCTGGTCAACTGCTGTCCATCAATCTGTATGGTCCATTACCGTCAGGACGTGGAAACGTAAATCGAATCTTCGTTGTTATGGACGTCTTCTCCAAGTTTACGAAGCTATATACAATAAACAAAGCTTCGGTGAATGTCTGAATCGATAGGATGAATCGTTTTATTGAAAAATACGGCAAACCTGAAACGATTCTGTCTGATAATGGAAGTCAATTTACAACGAGAGACTGGATTGACCACTGAAAACAGTTAAAAATACAGCCGAGATTCACATCGCTGTATACGTCATCATTGATTCCAGTCAAAACACAAATGAAAATCATAGGCGATGTCCTTCGAATAAAGTGTCCAACTAAACACAGCAATTGGTATCAACACATCGACGAGATAGAGCGTAGGCTAAACCACATCGAACACGCTGAAACTGGGATACCACAAGCAACGTTGATGGAAAAAGCAAAATTTGATTACGAAGGAAGAGTGATACCATTGACCAACGAAGAATATAAAGTGTCCCTGGAAAAAGCCATACAAAACACAAACAAAACACTCGCAAGGCGAAAAAAGAATAACAAAAGTAAAAATCTCACCGATCTCAAAGTTGGAGATATGATATACACAAAAAATCATACACTCTCCGATAAAGCCGTCGGAGTCTCGTCAAAACTCAACACAAAATTTGTCGGCCCCTGCGAAATCATCGAGGTGAAGGGAAATGGAAGTTATCGAGTCCGTACGCCCGATGGGAAAATCCTCCAACGAAATGTACACGAATTTAAACGATAAAATCCATCTACAATCAAAAAACAATGTTAATCTGAAACAAAAACATTTCGAAAATAAGTCCCATTAATCAACAACACAAGTTAATCAAGATAAATACAAGATAATTCGATTACAAAAATGAGATAATTCTACTTACGTCAACGTCACACCCTTTGTTGCAGAGTTCAACAACCATGACATCGCGTCATTGATCGATCAACTCACCGATGATCATCAACTCATCGATGACATCGAGGTCGGGGGGGGGGGAGTGGTCAGAAATCATGATCAAACAACAACACAATGATCAACCAAATGAGAAACGAGTGTGTGAAATATCGAATTTTTTGAAAAATTGATGTGGTTTCCTCTTTTATTATTAACTATTACTATCAACCAACGAATATCAATACCTAAGTACAACAATTCAAATCCCATAATAAAATAATTAAACAATAGACTCATAAAGTAAAAGCCTTCCCGTATTTAATGTAGCCGAATTTGCCGAATGAACGAGTTCGATCAATAACGAATATGTTGCCATGAAATATGAGCATGTAACAAAGGAGAGCGAAGATCTTTTTACTGCACTGAAGGAACAAATAGCGGTAGCGGCTCACAACCAAAATATAACGGCGCAGGCGGTTATGGATCGCGGCGAATTCCACGCCAGAATGGCAACGATCATGGAAAGGCAGGTAGCGTTCCTCGAGAAAGCCGTCGAGAAGAGGATCGAAGAGAAGAAAAAAATCCTGGAGGGAATTCGACAGCTCAAGGTGAAGGTCGAAAGACAAAATGACACAATCGAAGAACTGGAAAAGAGAGCCACCGAATTAAACACGGAATTGAATAAGGTGAGAATACATAATGCAAAAGAATATGCTGTCTCTCCCTGCTTGCACGATAAAGGTTTCGAGAGCAATAACCGATAATAGCGTTAGTGAGAAGGGTATAAAAAGAAACATTATCGATGGCTCTAGCAAGCTACCCTTAAAGAAAAGACAGCAACCCGAGTTGCATGAAACAAAAAAGAAAAGAATTCCTGTGAAATTAAGACTAGGTCCTAAACCTTCTAACTGTCCACAGAGGGTGCCAGTAGGATACGACAATATACGGCAAGATGATGAGAAGTCATCAACGTCAACAAAAAGAGTGGAGTTCGGACCGAGGAACGATGAACGTGATGACGATGAGGCAATGGCGGGCCAAGGAGATGAAGATATCGCCCCAGAAGTCCCACTCGAGGATCTGCCAAAAGAGGTTGTCCGGAACATAGAGTATTGCCCGGGAACGAACATCGAGATAATGAAACCTGGACAAATAAAAAACAAACTGCCTCGAGTGTTTTGCGTCTCCCTAATCCTGGGGAAGATGATATTTGCAGGGAAAGAAAAAATACTCTGCTTCGACGTAAGGTCCCCAGTGTCGTTTATAAATTTCAAATTACTTTCCGCGAACCAACAGATTATTCCAGCACAACGACAAACTTGGTGCTGCGAGTGGAACAATCCTAAGATACTCGAATCCAACGAAACAACCAAAATGGACCTCCAGGGTAGAAATGGGATTCAATTCCCTGAAACATTTTATTTAGTAAAAAACCCCACATTGGATACAAACAGAATGGTTCTCAGGGTCACATTTGCTGCAAAATATCTAAAGGCGGTTGTCGGTGAGCCCAACCAGGGGCAAATTATTCTTGTCAATGAAGGAAGGACCTACCAGCAAAACTTCAAACTTCCCGAAAGAATCGTGTAAATAATCTCCATTATCAATTATTGTTTATAGGTATACTCGTATCGAGGTTTGATCACTATATTCCTACCATGTTTAGCATAAGTTTGTTCCTAATCGGTTCCTCATTTTCTTTTGTTGTTCCTTATTACTCGTTGTTTTTGTTATTTCAACCTATTTGATAGTTTTTTTTTTTTCTCCGCTCATCGAGTTATCGTAAGAAGTAGTTTTACTTGATTGTTAACCGTAGTTATAAGAATTCCACTGCTATTAATATTTACCCAAATAGTTTCTTGTTTTGTTAATATTTGTTTGTTTTCTTGTTCCTAAAACCCACCTCATTAATTTAAATGTATCTATCCTTTGTTTAATTATCACTCGAATATACTACTTTTCGTAAATAAGTTTAAAATATTTTAATCAACGGACCAACCTTTTCCTAATATGTCTTATTTCAGCTAAGTTACCAAATGTCCGAAGGCTGCGGGTGATCTGGAGGGGGCGGAGTTGTGACATCTGATTACCCGTAGCCTTCCCTTCATGTCACCATCGACTTGTATTACTATTACAATAGGGAACGGCTCTCGAATTATAAGCTTGTAATAACGATAAGGTCAACGGGAAATACGCCGATTCCCCAACGGAAATAAATTCCCAAAGTCTAAGAAACATCAAAGACACGCCGATTAACTACTTTTAACAATATGGTGACGTGTAGAATTACAATATCGATCATCGGTGAACCAAATCTTATCTCTCTTGACTGTTCACGTTTTTGGCCTAAGAGTGAACAGTCAGTCTCGTTTTAGACGTGATAGTCTCTCGTTCGTCGTGAATACGAAACATTATTCACGACATAATACAGCTCTTTTATACGACAGCAAGTCACCTTTTAAATTGTTTTCACCGATACTTTCGAATGTGAACGTCAGTAGTAGATTTAAACAACTCGCGGTACTATTCCTTCGAACTCAAGACAAATATCCGATCGAGATTTGATGGTTCACCGAACTTCGAGAACCATGAGGCGATGTGAAGCATAACCTGCACGACCTGATATTAGTTACCATACTTGTAAGTAACCTTTTCAATTGTAATAAAGTGTATACTGTGATAATGGGTTGGCCAACTTATTTATTTCCTCTTATATAAATTCACCCGATATACTTCGTAGGATTTGGGAGCTATCGCTGGTAGGCTGGTGGCCTAACTGTTTGAGCTGGTTTGTGGTTTCAACTCTACGATTGATCGAGACTTATTGATATACTTCAAATCGTGATATCATTCCCTATACTCGTGATGTACGTTCGTTTTCGGACGTCACAATATATATTAGAAGATCAAGATGGTACAGAAATAGCTGGAATGTTTTATGAAAAAGAACTATTAAAAACTCGTTTTCCAGATACATAATATTTACTTGAAACAATACTTTGTAATAATTAAATTTTTGAAAAAAAATGAAACTGACTGCGTTTAGGAACATAAAGCATAATAGAACTAAAATGTTGAAAACAAGTTTTCTAGGTTTGGTAATAGTAATTTTTTATAAAATGGATTCACAACTAACGCAGTCGCTGGCACAAATATCTTTCAAGTTACATACATACACACACACACACACACACATACAAACATACATACATACATACATACATACATACATATGTATGTATGTATATGTATATATATAAAATACAAAATTTTTAAATGAAGCAATTAGATTTCATTCTATTACATATTTCTCTGATGCAATTTGTGGTAAATTTAACATAGATTTAACAATATTCTAATACACAACATTATTACATCTATTTAAAAAATTGGGGTACTAATTGTTAAGAATGTTTAAATTACTTATACACCTAATGTGTCAAAAACTCTCCACTCGCCTATTGATTTTAATCCAGTATTGATCTTCATATAAATATCAAAAGCTATTTGTCCCAGCGACTGCGTTAGTTGTGAATCCATTTTATAAAAAATTACTATTACCAAACCTAGAAAACTTGTTTTCAACATTTTAGTTCTATTATGCTTTATGTTCCTAAACGCAGTCGGTTTCATTTTTTTTTCAAAAATTTAATTATTTGAATCGTTTTTCATAAAGTATAAAATAAAAGTTTGAAGCAGTTTTTCGCAATTAGAACACTTTATTCTAATTCCCAGGACTCACGACGTGGACGTAACTGCAGAACGAGCCCCAGCCATAAATTAACATTGTAATAATATTTTCCATTTACAGTTTCGATATATTTATTATCGTTATGAATGAAAAATATTATTAAATTTATAATTTATGACATAATTTTCATTCTCTCAAAGTTGATTATGGTGACAAAAAAAAAATCAATTTAACAAAATTATTACAGGTGCTATAGAAAATTAATAATAAATATTTTCAGTCCTTTATTAAATTTTCTTTCAACACAATGGATTTCAATTATTCTACAAACTTTAAAAATTTATGCCAGGTAATTTTAGTGATTAATTCAATAGCCTATTGAACGTTGAAAAAAAATGTGTTAAATATTTTATATTAGATCTGTATTTAAAGCAAGGAAGAGTTTTCGACTACATAATTTTATACATACGATCATTGTTTTATGTTTCAATATTTTCAAGATTAAAAAAACTAGTGATATTGTTTATATTATAATGATACTAACAAAAAAAATTGAACCCTACACTGAAATAGAAAGGATTTAACTCAACACAGATTGACAAATTTTAATAATCATAATGCAATTCCGCTACGCTTACGGCGGCCTGCTGAACCGCCAGGACAATAATTAAAACTCCTCACTCTATACAAAGTTTTAAAACCCCAGCTACCATGCTAGATGTTATTACAATATTTTCTAATTATAATATAATAGTAATTATTTAAAATATTTCCCACAAACATTTCTTTTAATTTGTTTTTCAACTTTTTCATTTTTTGAATTATTTAATTTTATTATATTAAATATAATTAATATTATTCACACGTATATTACCAAAGTTATCTTTTATAAAAGAGATCACTACTATTTTAAATTGTGTAATCTCGACAGTTCCTCTAGTGAGTGTTTATCATGAGGGTTGTTCAATAAACGTGGAACATGAAGATTAGACACTATTAATCCTTCCAAAGATTTAACTCTACTCAAGGCAACGTAGGCTTGACCTTTTGCAAATAGTTTAGAGCCCATATCTACTACTGCTGTATTTAACATTACACCTTGCAGTTTATGTACCGTTACAGCCCAACATAATATAATGGGTAACATTTTTCTTTTTATTTTTCCATATCCGCGAAGCCCATCGTATGATGTTGTAAGAGGTTGGATTTCAACTGAATCAGCAATATCATCAAATTTTATTCCAATGGATACTGGAAGTTCTCCAGATTCTAATTGTTGACGCCTCAAAGCCGGCCATTTTATAGATAAAATAGTGCCCATTGACCCATTTACTAATCCTTTCTGAACATTTATATTGCGTCTTAACATAATTCTGGAGCCAATTCCAATAGTTATGGATGTTACCATTCCTGCTGTCTTATTAGGATCTGGCGATATAAATTTAGATTCTGGTATTTGGCCATATGTTTTGTTTTCAATGGATTTATCAATTGCATGTACTATATATAAATTTGTTTTTAGTTTTAATTTATCCGACATAATTTTATTATAATCATCGACTTGTTTAATTGTTGGTAAAATTCTGATTATGTCATCAAACTTTTCATCTATCTGAATACGACGACTATCCAATATTTCTAGTTGTTCCATGGTTAGAGAACCCACACGTAAATTGTTCAATAAGTCAACAAATGTGGTATCATTTTCCTGTCTCATATTTACCATTAATTCGCAAAAGCTGAAGCATCTCCACAAATTAATTTCTCCATTAAATATTTCAGGCTGTCGATAGCAATGTGTGACTTTATTTCCTTTCATGATTAGGGGGAATTGCATTAAGTCACCAAAAAGTAAAATATTTTCCCCTCCAAACAGTTTGTCATTTTGTTTCAATTCTTGCAAACGTAGGTGTACCATTCTTAGTACTATATAAGAAACCATTGATATTTCATCTATTATTAGCCAATCGATACGCTTCCATTTGCTCCTTTCCAATCGCAACCTATCCCCACTTAAGGGGCGTAATTCTCCTGAGCCACCTTTTTCAATTGGGAGACAAAATGTGGAATTCAGTGTATTACCATTAATTAATTTAGCTGCTACTCCTGTTGGTGCTGCAATGGCCACTGGTGAAAAACCAGGTATCATTGTATAACTTAAACGGTGAATTTGTTCAACAATCAATTTCAAAGTAAATGTCTTTCCACTACCAGCCCCCCCTGTGATGAATATTAAAATTTGATTGGTTTCGTTATTCATTAATTTTTTTGATATGAGAGAGAACAACTTCTTCTGTTCTACATTAAGGGTTTGTACCGCTTTGTTATAAGACTCATCAGACATTCGTAAGTCTTGCAATTCTTGCAAATCTTCTCCACAAACTTCATTATCATTATTTTGAATAACAACATCATTGTCTAGTTGTATTTCACAATGTGGTTCTTTTTCCAAGTCTGTTGCAATATTTTCTGCCACAATTCGACGAATTGCATCGTTCAGTTCCAATTCGATGTTCATAAAATATTCGTTATTTAAATTCGAATTAATTGGACGAAGTAAATTTCGTTTGGCGAAGAATGCATCTCGCACAGATTCAAAATTTTTCAACAACTCACTCTCATTGCGAAATGGTAAATGTGTTACAAGAAGGCTGTAGTAATAGTTTTCTGGATCAGTAGATGATGAGAAATATCGTGTTCTCAAAATAGCTGGTCTACTACGTTTTTTCATTCTACCTTTATTATTCAACAGTTTTATGAACTCTGTACGTTTTAGATGTTCTTCTTCCCCCATTTCTTCTACATCTATATCCATATCTTCTGCACACTTGTTGGGGCTATTAGCGGATTCGTAATTGACAGCAAACTCTCCTAAGCTTAGTTCATCTAAATGCAGTGGACGAGCTGCATATTTTTCAAAAATATTATCAAACACGTCTCCTCTGTCCAATCTGAGCATTCTAAATCATTGTTCGGGAATGCATGTGTTTACAAATACACATTTTCTGGAGCTGTCTCTCAGTTTCAGGTGACATAAACAAAATGCACATTCGGATGTGGAAACTTGTCTATGGTTGAACATGGCCATGGAAACAGCAAACATTTATTTTTGAAAATCCCCACCCAATGCATTAACTTTCTGTATAGCAGTTTGAATACTTTGTGCTATTGCTATTGGCTCACTTTTTGCAACATACTTTGAAATATAATATGCCACTCCCAAGGCATTTCCACATGGTTGTATATCTACATTAGCTTGCCAAACCATTAGAAAATCTTTGTTATAATTGTTTACCATACGGTCTTTTGAATCTCGTTTCAATATACAAAACCTACCACCATTACGCAATGCTTCCTCTGATCCTAAAATAATTGTTTGAGCGCTACATTGTTGAGGAAAACCAAATCTGCATGTAGTAACATTGTTCTTTTTGAAGCACGTAGGTGTATGTTTGTGCTTTTGCAATCTATTCACCAGTTCATCCAAGATTTTATCGCCAGTTGAAGACATACAGGAGACAACTCTATCAATTAGGTTTATTCCTTCTGGAGAATCAAATTTTGGAAGATTAGAGCACCACACAACCATATGAACATGAGGACTACCCCGGAGCTGAAATTCAATTCTCCACCAAAAATCAACAATTGGTCCTCCCAATATGGAATCATTTTGTTTTAAAATTTTCATGAATCCATTAAAGCGATGCATAAATTGCCGCGACAATGTAATGGGGTATTTATCAATGAGCTCTTTTTTCTCCATAAATGATAAATTATGAGGATTTTCATCGGGTCGATTATCAGCTTTTAGTAATGCTCGTAATATATCCCCCCAATTCATATCGTTACATGATAAGGTAATATACCATGATGGAGGACCTAAATTACGAACCATCGCTAATAAATTGCAATATGCTGTATGCCAGTATGAACCACTTCCTCGGATATTTCTCATGCTCAAATGAATGTTATCCACTAATTTAACTGGCTGAATACCATTTTGTCGCAATCTTCCACATACTGATATATTCTGATTCGCTTTATACAATTCTACAGTGGATAATGCATAAAATAGATAGTCTAATCTTTGAAAACGCTTATCTGAACTCATAACTCTCGTTTGATAATATTCAAGCACTGTAATTGGTATTTCCCTTTCTTCGTTTAACCCATTTTTTCCATCAGGGAATAAATAAAACCAAGCCAGTTCCTCTGCTCTCATCTCTATCAGAGAACTCACTGGTGGTGCTGTTTTTCTTAGTAATTTGTAAATTGGTATTGGCTCACCATCATCATTCAACTTCATTGAAAGTAAATCTTCTAATGCTGGAATATTTACATTTATAGGCATTAGAGCTGTAGTCATTAGGGCCCCATCATTTCTATCATTTTCTTCAATTTCCTCTATCGTCTGTTCGATATCATTTTCAATTCTGTTCGTAGGAATTTGTAAATTATTTTCCTCAGGACAATTTTCTTGCATATGGAGTTCTTCATTGCCAACAATAAGAGCAAGTAACCCGGATATTGTATACTGCTCCCGTTTTTTATTATTAAAACATTTTACTAGTTTCAATATATGGTGTGCTAGATTTTCACAGTGAGAAAAATTCATTAACATTGCTCTTCCTCTATTCCTTGCAACACATCCTTTTGGCCCTCTCGAATGTGAATCACAAAGCCAGAATTCATTTGACTGATGCATAACGGCCATGGACATCATCGAAATTGTTAATATACCATATTGGCAATCTTCAAAGAAAGATAGTAAACCTTGTTCAAGAGTACAATAAACATTTGATGGAAGTTGGCTTCTTGCAGGACAATAGGTTACACCAACTATGTAATCAGGCAAAACAGTAACATGGTATGTGTTAGCTCCCATTTTTATTTCATCTTTCAAATCGGTAGTACTCAAGTAGATATATTGGGAATACTTTTCTTGAATGCATTCTTTATAATAACTAGATCCAGCCATCAAAACTCGATCTATGTCAGCACTGTTCCACAAAGACAAATTTTTAATATGTGCCAATACATTAGCAGCTGCTGCAACAGCTGTACATTGTTTTCCACGAATTTCTTCATCAAAATTTACACTACCCTGATTGAAATTTCCATGAAGAATGTATGTGTTTTCTCCAATAGATGTAAATGATGATTTCATTGCTATGTTTTCATTTCCCACCTTTGCATTTTCATTTTCAATTGGAAAATTTTCAGTACTTTCTCTCACCTTCTCAGGCATAAGTACGTGCATTAATTGGGATTGTAAATTTTCCATATCATTGGGAATGTTAATTTCAACGGACAAGTATAATTGATTATTACAAACGAGCCAGTTTAGAGCAGAACGTAGATGTTCAACCGATACCGAATACTCACTATATTTTTTCACATTATTCAACGACTCGCCAACTATTATCATTTTTATTCTATCTGATGCAAGCGGTAATTGTTCAGCAATTTCTTCAACTTCTTGGGCAAATAAGATAGCTTGTCCTTTTAACCCAAACTGACCACATGCCCCTTGTAAACGAACAATTTTAAGGAAAGGAGTTATTCTACTTAAAAGACGAATCTCAACTTCACTTAACCGTTTAAGTTCAGGTGGTATTTTTTTGACTAACATATTATTCCAATATGCATTACAAGGTATCTTTTTCTTCTTCAGTGTATTATAGCATTTATTACAGCATGTGAAATTATCAGGAATTTCAGCCGGTAATATGCTCAAATTCAGACAAGATTTAAATATAGAGATCACCTGATATTTAAAGTAGTTTTTAAAACAAATTGCACAAGTGAATTCGGCAGTACTCAATATATGTCTACTATAATCTATTAAGGATTTTTGTTTAATGGTAGTTTGAAATGTTATATGAGAAAACAACTCAGAACCTTCAATCAACACTGGAACTTTACAGATATCATCAGGAAATTCAATTTTTTTTTTATTCTTTTTGAGGACAATAGTTTTTTTCGAGTTGTTGGAGTCATATTTGCATACTTTTGTCGTCTCTCTTCAGCTTTCTTCAAAAGCAATTTTTCCCGAGTCCTAGGAATTGTTAAACTTCTCCCAGTTCCTTCTTTTCAATTCTAACATCATATTTTTGGAAATCATTGATAATTTTTTATAAAACTTGCGAAAACGAGTTGCAGTCAATGTAGGTTGCTTCTGTTTTTCCATTACAGGTTCCTTTGACAACCTTCGTTTTAATGCAGTTTGCCGTGCTTTTCGAGATTTTTTGGATAATGCCATTATATCTGAAATATGATAACACAGTTCCGTCATATTTTCAATAATTTACCCTTGCTATTTGTCAAAAATATGCCTCTTATACAATAGATGGGTTACAATCTCTTTGGGGAAAATGTCGAGTGAAATGGTTAAAATGAGACAAAGTACCTATTATTAGGTATGAGGTGAAAAAAGATACACAAAGAATTATGTAAAAAGTAGGTTGCAAAACAAATCCTTAAGTACAAACTTTGAGATGGAAGGCCATGTTGATTTTGATAAACAATCAAATCAAGGAGGGTGTTTAGTTTTGAAATCTGTTTTAGACTGCTTCCTAACTAATGCTTTTCTCTTCTATATTCTACAGTTATGAAAATCACTACATACCCCATTCTAAATGAAATGCTAAAATATGCACCACGGTGCATGCAGATTGCTGTCCATTTTTATGCACAGAGGAGCGTGCAAAATTTTTTATATGCTACTTGTCACACGTCTTCTTGAACTCTGTCTAGCTAACTTCTACTTCTCCCCTTCCAAGTCTTCTTCCTCTTCTATTTCTATTTCTTCTTCCTCTTTTTTTACTTTTCTTCTCCTTTTACTTTCTTCTTCTAAGGCTGCTACAATCTGCATCTGCTTCAACTGCTTCAACTGTAATCAAGAAACATCCACTTGCCCAGAACTGAAGTCGGTAAATGACAAATTAATCATCATACCCCCAAATATTTATACTCATTAGATAATGAATACTGGTCTCTGATTGGACAATTGGTGTTTATTATAAGAACCAATCATATCGTATGACTTTTCAAAATTGAGGTGCTTACAATTATACGGTATTTTCCAACATATGCATAATGCTGGTCTCTGATTGGACGATTGGTGTTCCACAGTACATTTTTCAGTTCACCTTCCTGATTGGTTGACTTAAGGGATTTCTGGAAACTGATATATCAATAAACTTTAAATGAGCCAGTCACAATCCCTCTTTCAATACACCTTCCTGATTTGTTGGTTTAAGGGAATTCTAGAAACATGGTACTTTCATTTTTTCTTATAATTATTAATTTCAAGCTGATATATGAACGAACTTTAAATGAGCCAGTCACAATCTCTCGTTCAGTACACCTTTCTGATTGGTTGGTTTCAGGAAATTCTGGAAACATGGTATTTTCATTTTTTCATATAATATTAATTTTAACCAGATATATAAACGAACTTTAAATGAACCAGTCACAATTAATTTTACCATAGACCTTGCTGATTGGTTGTTTTGAGGGAATTCTAGAAACATGGTATTTTCATTTTTTCTCATAATTATTATTTTGAAGCAGATATATCAACGGACTTTAAATGAGCCAGTAACAATTCATTTTTCCATACACCTTCCTGATTGGTTGGTTTAAGGATATTCTGAAATCATGGTATGGTATTTTCATTGTTTCATATAGGTAATTATTATTTTTAACCAGATATATTAACAGACTTTAAATGAGCCAGTTACAATTCATTTTTCCATACTCCTTGCTGATTGGTTGTATTAAATGAAGCCGATATATCAACGAATAATAGCAGTAATATGTCAGTAAACCCTTTGTGATTGGTTGGTTTTAAGGGATTTGGAAACGGGGTAGTTCATTTTCTTTCATATTATTATTCAAAACAGATATATCAACAGACTTTAAGGAACCAGTCAAAATTCATTTTCAGTACACCTTCCTGATTAGTTTTTTTCTGGAAACATGGTATTTTCATTTTGTCATATAATTATTATTTTCAAGGAAATATATTAACAAACTTTAGGTGAGCCTGTAAAAATTCATTTTTCAGTACACCTTCCTGATTTGTTGGTTTAAGGGAATTCTGGAAACATGGTTATTTTCATTTTTTCTTATAATTATTATTTGAAGCTGATATATCAATCAAACTTTAAATGAACCAATAACAGTTGGTTTACCAACATATGTCTTCCTGATAGTATTTTTTATTATGACTATTATTAAGCATATATCAGCAGACTTTAAATGAGCCAATCCTACATAATATATCTACTGGTGCTAATATATTACTGGGAGAAGTGGTGAATTTTGAAATATTTATATAACTTAAGAAGTTTAGGGAGACCCAATCAGCATGCTTTATTTCCTTATATGTTAAATCTCGAATGGGGATTTATTATGTTGCTTTTTGTGTTGAAAAAATCCCCAAATTTGAATGAAAATTGTGACCCTGATATGGAGAATTTTTCAATTTTTTTTGGCCAGTGTTACTCACCTTGAAAATACGAATTTTTTGAGATTTATTTCATGTTTTACGATGAATATTGAATGCTGTTGACTATTATAAAATTTTGTTAGATTTCCAATACTCCCTTTGAGGCAGTCAGTAACAAATTAGTTACAATTTATTTAGATGGAGTGATATGCTGAGTTGAACCTTTCAATTCAAAAGAAATTAATTTGGAGTTCTGAAAAGAACTGTTTTTTTTAGGTTAGGCTATTAAGGTATTTCATAGGTGTTGGAGAAAATTTTATAAATACAGTTCCCATGGAAAATTGCACTCATAGTGCCATCTGGGTTCATTTTTCGCAATGGCTCTTGACACCAGAAACAGGAATTTTCAAAGTCAAACACTTCATCTAGTACATCAATAGGTAACTCCTTTGCTTCTGCTTCTTCTTTCATTTTTTCTCGATTTTTCTGCTGCAAATATTTTTCAATGCGAATCTTCAATATCTGCCCATGTTTCTCTCGTCGCTTCAATCCTCCACGATTCTTCTTTACCTTCATAGTTTCAGATACGTATGAAATACCCAATACAAAAAGTAAATGTGACAGGTGCTTGGTCATGTTACAATATTTATGTAAAAGCAAATTTCATTTCCAGCCTATTGTTTTTTCTTAATTAATTCCTATTTCCTTATTGGTCAAAAGGGAATTTTGAATTTTTTTTAAATTTTGGTATTGGTCAATGATATTTTAATCTTTTAAACAATACTAAGAAAACAAATTCGATCTTTAATACTAATTTTAACTATAAAATATTAACTAAGAGAATGTGAAAAAAGGGTGTTTTATATATATTTTTTAGTTATTTTCATACCTATCTGATATTCTCTAAATTAATGATTCTTGTTCAAAGCAAAAGTTAGACCTTGCCTGAGGTTTTAGGACATTAAATGAACCAATCACAGTTCATTTTTTAGTACACCTTCCTGATTGGTTGGTTTAGGGAATTCTGAAACCTGGTAATTTTCATTTTTCTCATAATTATTTTAACAGATATCAACGGACTTTAAAGGAGCCAGTCACTTCATTTTGTACACCTTCCTGATTGGTTGGTTTAAGGCATTCTGTAAACATCTAATTTTCATTTTTCTCATAATTATTATTTATAACCAGATATCAACGGACTTTAAAGGAGCCAGTCACAATTCATGTTTCAGTACACCTTCCTGATTGGTTGTTTAAGAGAATTAGAAAAAATGGTCTTTTCATTTTCTCTCATAATTATTATTTTCAAGCAGATAAGTCGACGGACTTTAAAGGAGCCAGTCACATTTCGTTTTTCAATACACCTTCCTGATTGGTTGGTTTAAGGCATTCTGTAAACATCTAATTTTCATTTTTTCTCATAATTATTATTTATAACCAGATATATCAACGGACTTTAAAGGAGCCAGTCACAATTCATGTTTCAGTACACCTTCCTGATTGGTTGTTTTAAGAGAATTAGAAAAACATGGTCTTTTCATTTTCTCTCATAATATTATTTTCAAGCAGATAAGTCGACGGACTTTAAAGGAGCCAGTCACATTTCGTTTTTTCAATACACCTTCCTGATTGGTTGGTTTAAGGCATTCTGTAAACATCTAATTTTCATTTTTTCTCATAATTATTATTTATAACCAGATATATCAACGGACTTAAAGGAGCCAGTCACAATTCATGTTTCAGTACACCTTCCTGATTGGTTGTTTTAAGAGAATTAGAAAACATGGTCTTTTCATTTTCTCTCATAATTATTATTTTCAAGCAGATAAGTCGACGGACTTTAAAGGAGCCAGTCACATTTCGTTTTTTCAATACACCTTCCTGATTGGTTGGTTTAAGGCATTCTGTAAACATCTAATTTCATTTTTCTATAATTTATTTTATAACCAGATATATCAACGGACTTTAAAGGAGCCAGTCACAATTCATGTTTCAGTACACCTTCCTGATTGGTTGTTTAAGAGAATTAGAAAAACATGGTCTTTTCATTTTCTCTCATAATTATTATTTTCAAGCAGATAAGTCAACGGACTTAAAGGAGCCAGTCACATTTCGTTTTTCAATACACCTTCCTGATTGGTTGGTTTAAGGCATTCTGTAAACATCTAATTTTCATTTTTCTCATAATTATTATTTATAACCAGATATATCAACGGACTTTAAAGGAGCCAGTCACAATTCATGTTTCAGTACACCTTCCTGATTGGTTGTTTTTAAGAGAATTAGAAAACATCATCTTTTATTTTCTCTCATAATTATTATTTTCAAGCAGATATCAACGGACTTAAAGGAGCCAGTCACAGTTCGTTTTCAATACACCTTCCTGATTGGTTGGTTTAAGGCATTCTGTAAACATCTTTTTCATTTTTCTCATAATTATTATTTTAACAGATATATCAACGGACTTTAAAGGAGCCAGTCACAATTCATGTTTCAATACACCTTCCTGATTGGTTGTTTAAAGGAATTGAAACATGGTCTTTTCATTTTTCTCATAATTATTATTTTGAAGCAGATAAGTCGACGGACTTTAAAGAGCCAGTCACATTCATTTTTCAATACACCTTCATGATTGGTTGTTTAAGGATTCTGAAAAACAATATTTCATTTCTTCATAATTATTATTTTGAAGCAGATATATCAACGGACTTTAAATGAGCCAATCACAGTTTGTTTTCCAACATATGCCTTCCTGAAATTATTTTCATTATTACTATTATTCAGCAGATATCAGTAGACTTAAATGAGCTAATCCTACATAATACATCTACTGGTACTAATATATTACTGGGAGAAGTGGTAACATTTGAAATATTTATATAACTATAAGAACTTTTGGGGAGACCCAATCAGCATGCGTTATTTCCTTATATGTTGAACTTGGATTGTGATTGTTATGTTTCTTTTTGTGTTGAAAAACTCCCCAATTTTGAATCAAAATGTGGGTCTGGTATGGGGAATTTGTCAATTTTTTTTGGCCAGTGTTACTCACCTTGAAAATACAAATTTTTTGAGACCTATTTCTTATTTGTACGATGAATATTGAATGCTGTAGTGTGGCACAAAATTTTGTTAGATTGCCAGGAACAAAGCCAAACACAATACCTCCCTCTGACGCAGTCGGTAAAAATGGAGCATTCCTCAATCCCTAGTATGTACAAATATTGCAATCGATTTTAAACTAACTTCCCGATGAGCTAGAGACTTGAAACTTTAACATATTGCATTGTCATTTAGTTTCATGAAGTGTTCACTTAGCACTTATTTTCATTTTCTATTTTTAGTTACAACCGCCATCTCAGTAATAGTGAGTGCTGCATTCATGCATAAATCACACAGATAAATATATACTCGTCTGCATGTCTTTACAAAAATATAAACAATATACATATTGGTATCTAAACAACATGTATATTTGTATTACTTTCTTTCTATCAATTTTGGTGGCCTAGTAGATCTACATTCAGTCAAAAAGGATATTTTCATTTGCATTATCAGAGGTTATAATAGGTGTTTTTAGGGTGATGTATGTAGTTATGTTTAAATCACCAATTCTACAAGCTTCTCCATGGCTTTGTTCTAATAATCTGGATTGTCACCCCTGAAACCTGTGTTCAAATCCTTTTAATATTGATACTAAAATTTTTTTTTTTTTTTTTTTTTTTCATTATTATTTTATTTTATTTTCACGTTGTATCTGTCAGAGTGGATCAGCCAGATTGTTTATTATATTTAAAAAAAATAAAAAGCTTAAACTTCCAGAAGTCTTATATTTTATTCTCTCGAGTACTTTTCATCTATCGTTTGTTTACGGATACAACTGGATACACCCGAAAAAACATCTGCTTTATCTGATGGCAGACGCTTGTTGAGTAATTGGTTCGAATCCCGACAATTCCTAATTTTTTTAAAATAAACACGACACTAGCGCTAGAATCCTTATTGTGGTAGTTCTTGTCCCTATCCCCTGACCAAACGGGTAATGTTAAAAAAAGGTACAAGTTTCCCATGTATATATATATATATATATATATATATACGAAGTATATATACTTATTTATCTATGTTTAAATCTGATCTGTGTTTAAAGTTTCAAATCTCTAGCTCATCAGGAAGTTATTTAAAAATCGATTTCAAAATTTGTACCGGTCCCACAATCAGACAGATAAACAGACAAGAAACCAGCCTCAAGAAATCGTGGTAATTAAGCATTTCCCTCTTCATTTGTCAGGACATGCGAGTGAAGTTTGTCCAATTTTTTCCCGCCGATAGGAAAGTGATGACTATTGTTTGGCAAGTTTCGTGAAAATATTGAATCTAACCTCTTTGACAAAAAAAGGTAGAAATACCGTTGCGATGAATGAGGCGTGCATACTTTTCACCCACACCTTCTTTTTTAATTGAGCCTTAGATTTACGATTGAGACGTCTTTTGGCGCTTCTCACTGAGTACTTCGTTAATCAAAGACTGCTGTTTGGTTACAGGCGGACGAGGCTCGCGAACAACAGAGGCGCCAAGTGGAACAGTCGTTGGGCCATTTAGGGCAGCAATTCATGCGCGACGACTCCTCCCTCACCAATTCATATTCATCTTCCATCGACGACTATCCACTCTTTAGCAGAGACAGCAGTGTCGACAGTAACAATACTGAAACCTTGCGACGTTTACTCGAACAGGTAACTAATATTTTAATCACCCCGTTTTCGCGTTAATCCTACTTCGTATCATTGTGCTAGCAGGGCTGGAAAACTTGACGGATTTAAAAAAATCTTAATAACTAAATGTCGATGTGCAAATCAGTGGGGAGTGAGTGATAGTAGTTCGTTCACCGTAAACGCCACTCATCTCCTGTAAGAATCCGTAGTCCTGATTATGGGAAACCGAATTATACCTAGTAACAGTGCGTTAGTCCTATTCCATTTTGTACCGTTTGAAAGCAGATAATTTGCTGCTCGCCCAAATATCTTTCGTCTCGCGTGTATCCGTGTGTATCACATGGCCTCATATGACTAGTATTAAGGGGTAAGTGCTGCTTCTGAATCTGAAAGTTCAGAACCACGAGCTTATGATTGTATATATTCGTTTTCAGATGAAAAAACACATTAAATTCACCTAATTTTCCGATACCTGTGTAGAATATTCCTCTTTATGTTGGTCGAAGAAAACGACCGTGTAATCTATTTCAAATCAGAAAAATAAAAGAAATAGCAGTCGCTAACCTTTTCTTCATTGCCCTCCACGTACATATATTCGCTCTTTTCGGCTTTCTTGGCCAAGTTTTTTTCCAGCCCTGCCGTCTTTGCCTGCCTCCGCGAATGGAGTTTGTGCTGACAAGTTCGTGGAATAATTTCACGGTTAAATTACCGATTTATCGATTTTCAGAATGAGCAAAAGACTGCTAAAGCGGAAGAGGAAATCGCCAAGCTAAAAGCGAGGGTGAGCACGATTTCGAGAAAAACGAGAAAATAAAAACAAATTATATTTTGAAATTACTTAACTACTAACCCAAAGCGTAATTTGAATTTCGTATTTTATTTGCCGGTTCTCTCACAATTATCCATTTGTGCTTTCGCTTTGCACTAAAAATTCCTTTTCAATTCCTCATTTGTAAAAGTCGCTTAACCAAAACTAGCTTTTCTAATTTTAAGGACATTTTGTCGGATGAAACGTGTTGAGTAAAATGTGAAAATGAAATGTGAAACAATGAATTTCCAGAGCGTACATCCCCCTTCTTTTGACGTTGAATCCTTTTTCTTGTAACAAATAACTTGTCTGTCGAAAGTTCTGTACATTTCTTTGGTTGTTATTGTAAGTAGCCAGAGAATAGAAGGAAATTGTTTTTTGAATAATCGATTCAAACATCAATCGGGTCGATATAATGAGTGGTTAAAATTTGAATTTACCGGGAAAATTACTCGAAAACTTAAAATAGTGAAACGTTATTTGTTTTTCCGTGACAAAGTCGTACCTAATCCTATCCATATATTTTCAAATGCTTAAAATATTAAATAATTACTGTTGATATTCGCGATCTTGAGCACCAGGTATCTTTTTGGGGAATTTTCAGCGTTTCCTTCTATTTTATGCAATTTCTGACTCCCGAAAACACAACGTTGAAAAAAAGTATAATTTATTACATTTCATTTGAGTAATACTTCGATGTTGGAAAATCCCAAAATCTCTGTATTTGATCACTATTTCAACTCATCATTGCTGAGGAGAACTGAAGCTTGAAACATTTCATCAAAACCTTCCAAAGATGAGCGGCAGTATTGTGTGAAACTTTTTCTGTGCTGCTTCTTAGCAACCCAAAATTTTCAACAAGCTTTAGTTGTACACTAAATAAAAACTTGCTCGGAACTTACGCAAGTTTAATGATAAAAGTGAGAAAATTGAAATTATTTGTCGGATTTTCTGTGCATGCCGCAACTTTATTCTTTGAGGGAAAAAAAAAAAACTAAATTGAAATATACATGTCATCGACCTCGTATTTATAAAACGTACTCGAACTCTCGTAGTCTAAAAAATTGTGGATTCTCTCGTATGCTCTGAATAAATTTTGAGTCGCATTCATTTATTAATGCGAAAATTTTTGGGCTTATTTGGTTGTATGAACTGGGAAGTTCTACTTTTGCTAAGCCTGCTATATTGTGAATTTCATGTTTTCAATTTTGAGTGCTTTACACCCCAGTTTATTGCAAAAATTATGCATCCAGTAGCTAAAAATGGTACTTTTTGAAGAGTGACAGCTGGACGGTTGACAAGCATTCCCACAGTGCCTGAAGTTCTCTGATTTATTCTCCACATCTGATATTTAATTGATCAGCTTGCAGTAGTATTAATTTTTCTCGGTGACTCGGTCGTATATTTTTATTATGTATAATTTTTTATTTTTACGCCAATTCTGTGCAAAATATTTCAGAGGTTACGGTATCTTATTTACTTTTGTGAAAAATTGTTAGTGAATTCATTGGCCTATTCCCTTTTGTTTATTTCTCTTAGGCAGAACTTGTAAATTACCCCTCCCCTTTTCATACGCTTTCGATTGTTTCATTCTTTTGAAGTGAAACTTTGTTGGGTATGGTAGTAAACTAGAGAACGGTCGTGAAACGCATCACCGTGATTGCGAGAGCTTGGCCCGTTTAACTGTAATTGATTCATTGAACGAAAATTAGATAGAAGTTTCACTTCAACCGTGTGTACCATCACACATTCATTTTTTTTCCCCTTTACACCATCGTATTCTTCAGTAGAACAGCAACTACTATGATTCGCCATAATTTATCGCTTGTTTTCATTTAATTTTTATTTGCCTCTTCAGTTCGAAAATTAACTGATTTTAATCCTTTTGTTTTCTTTCCAATTTGCGTAGCTGGAAGAATTAGAAGGTAGCCACGCTTCCAAAGAAGAAATTGCCGAAAAACTCGTGCAGTCTGGCTTGAGACTGCGAGAAGTGGAGCGAAATCTGTTGCTTGCTAAACGAGACGTGTCTGCATACCAGGGCATGTTGCAACAATCTCAGGTATTTTCGTCAATTTGTTCAACGTAGTGCCGAAATGATTACTAAATATTTAACTTTTATATTTCATTTTAAATCTCGTACATTCAGGATCAGTTTTCAACGTTAGAAAAGAAATACGTTCGAGTGAAAAAATTGATCAAAGAGTTTCAGCAGCGCGAAGTGGATTTCCTTCATCGCGAGGAATTCTACCAACAACTGCTGCAAGAGAAAGATGGCGAATACAATGGCCTTGTTAAAGTACTGAAAGACAGGGTAAGGGTTTGCCCGCAAAGTAGAAACAAGTAAACTTACTTCTGAGAGTTGCGTGTTTTTCCTCGGTTATTTTCAGATAATTCAAGTCGAACAAGAGCTACTGGAAACGCAACGTAAAGCTGGATTCCCAGTACATCTTCCGCAGGATTCTACCAATGCAAAGCTAGTCCCTACGCCTCAAGTGCTCAAAATACCGCCGGTAAAAAATTTTTGTGTTTAAAATTTATCGAGTATTTACCCGCTGCTTCTCGAACTTGATACTAGCAATCTACGATGTTTACAATAACGCATTTCTTAGAACAATATGCCTCTGCGCGCATTATTCCTCAACCTTGCGTCAGTCATTACATAGGTACCCCTCGTATTCCTTAATTTTATGTCGATGAAATTTTAGGATGTATATTTGTTCTCATAATGGTATTAATTACTATAGTAAGCGTATTTTATGACTCATATTTTGTTTCATTGATACGTACCGACGAGTCCGGTGTTTTTGTTGAGACATCAAATAGCAAGGTTTGATAAAAAATGTTTCATTAGGTGGATTTAGAATTGGCGATGTAATTTATTTTGAAATTTAAAAACTAATATTCATTGATAAATGTAAGGCTTTCTTTGAAGATTCAACCCGAAAATCTAAACTGTGAGCTGTTTTGTGAATAGTTTATGGAAAATATTGTTTTATATCGCTCGTGAAGAGGTCTTCAACGTCTACGTTTCTTATTAGTCGACATTTATCTTCGGACTACCACAATGTGATATACCCTGTATGGTACAAATATTTAAATATCAAAAGTAATCGTTGACGTGGCGTCCACTACAATGTTGAACCTCTTGGCCCTTTCTTCTGGGCTGTTTCATAAGTCGTCCTATTCTCGTTGTGTTCAATTATTATCGATCAAATTGAGACCAATGAACAAGTTATGTCAGTGAACTGCGAGTACTTATGAAACTTGTGTGGCTATGACCGAAGAATCAGGAAGAACCTTTTCTCGAATTCCATCAAAATATTGTTTCATTGGGAAAAGTTGAAGCGCAGAGTAACTTACTACTTAACATCCGGGCCTACTTGGCTCAACTCAGTTCGTGTTTTCGGCCGACTTATTATAGGCTTGTTTCGAACCCGACTATGAACTAATATGAAGTCGTAATTGTTACATTTTTTCAGGTGCCTCCGATAAGGCCTCTGCTAGAAACGCTGGACGCCGATATATCAGACATCGATGACATCGAAAGCGAAGATGGACGAACCGCCACAGTTGAAAGAAAAGTAAGCGTTTCGTTGGTAATGCTAAGTTTTCTGTCCATCGATTTGGGCGTCGATGCTTTCTCGTAACCGTGATTCTTTATGCCGTAGAACCCCATTAAAGAAGAACTAGACGAAGCAGTGCCTCAACACGAACTGCTCGACGTATCGGCCAATAAAAGTAAAGCGGATCTCGCCTCTCGAGGTGGCTTAGCTAACCGTCAACTGCCAACCGTTTCCTCCAACAAACGTTCCGGATCGTTGTCCAACAGCAGTTCGGTAAGTCAGACCCATTCTCTGACGCCACTAACGAGTTCGCATTCGATTATTTTTCCGTGCGATTTGTTTCTATTCGATTTGTGCTCGTAGGAGTGTACTTTAGACGAAGCTGTCGACAATTCGGACGCTGAATCGATTACATCCAAAGATGGCGGTGGCGTCTACGCAGTTCGGTCGAATGGCTCGTCCGAAGGGGAAAGAGCCAGTCCTTTGCCTAGGCCAGCGATAGTGACGGCGGTGACCGCAACAGCAGCGGTGTACCAACGGCAGCCAACAGTGGCGGTGGCGTCGACTCAGCCCAAACAACTCTTGCACCAGTACCAACCCTATCAACATCGTTCAATTCCCAAACATGTGATACCGACTTACGCCGCTGCCACGCCATCGTCACAACCGCAGCCAACGAGTCAGAATTCCAGATTTCAGTCCAACCAGCATTCCACTTATGGTAACAGTCAAATTAAGTTCTTTGCAGTGTGCACGAAAGGTATCGCAGTGGTATCAAACACGATTCCAGCTTGACAACATTTTTTTACGAATTTTTCATTTTCCTGAAACGTTATTAGTTCGCGTTTAGCCTTCATTTATTGGTTCGATATTCCTATCGTTTAAGAAAACGGAGATGAAAATTTATTAATATTATATCAAAACGGATTACGCGCATTACAAGACGTTTCTACACAGTTCCTTGGTTAATTTCATTTAATAATTACTATCGGTAAACGAAATATTGTGGGGTAAAACTCAGCTGAAACTGTGGGTCGACCGTGATAGGTGCATTAAAATGTTTTCCTAATTGATAATTTCAACCCACGACTTCTTAGACTTCTCGTACACTTTCAGTGACGAACAAACGTAAGCGCGGTCTCCTTTGTCCTTTTTTTTTTTTTTTTTTTTTTTGGGCTGTCTATTTTAGACTACCTACGCTTTATACTATAGGTTTTGAAGTTAAACAAACTGGTAGAATAATAGTTAATCCTCGAGAAAACGTATATAACTTAATTTTAAGACGTGTAAATTATATGCAGAGTGAATTATTGAACTTCAAAGAAGTTTCAGTGTCTGTTTTTTTTTCCTTAATATTTCTTTGGTGCATTCA
>WOFM01001005.1:0-35036 GCA_011428145.1 Ericerus pela
AAGCGGCGCTGCCGCCGACGCGGCCCGGCTCGCCGAGTCGCAGCCGACGTTCGCTGCTCGCGTTTAGAGAAGGCGCCGCTGCCATCCGGTCGCCAACGGCAGCGCGTACAACCTTTTTCACGGCCTACAGCCTATCGGCTATCGGCTGTCGGCTGCATCAGCGAGCCTACGTGCGAGGCCCCCATTCGCCGAATCGTAACGCCTGCGTAGGCACGTGGGTACGGCAATAGTAGGTACCTACCCTATATCTACCCTACCTACCCTACCTACCTATCTACCCTATCTACTACCCTATCTACTACGATATCAATCTACGTCTACACTCTATACGCCGCGTAATAATACTTATGTATAGCCTATAATTACGATAATATTGTTATTCTAAGCGCGCGGGTATGCGGCTGCCTACATTTGCCGGCCCATTTTCCAACCTATCGTTGCGTAACGCATTTGCCGATTACATTCTAGCCGTACCTAAGTATTAAGTTAAGGTGCGCCCGCCTATACGCGATCAAATAATTTGCGTCGTTATTATTAATCTATCTTCGATACCGTACTACCTACCTATAAGTACGTCGATAATTATTATACCTACCATTAGTACCTACCATACCATTATACCACCTACCTACGAACTTGAATTCAGTTTTTTTTTTTTTCCTTTTTCTATTTTTCCTCTTTTTTCCTCTTTTTTCCTCTTTTTTCGCTTTTTCGCTTTTTCGCGTTTTCCAAGTTGTACTTTCATTCGTCGCGCCGTTATTTTGGATGTTAGCGCAGGGTGTACGAACACCGGACGCACCATCCCCGCAAAGGCGCCCAAGTCCGACGAAAGGGTGTCTACACTACACCCTACGTGCCAATTTCGAAGAGAACCGACTGTAGTACAGTATCCACCCGATCAGATGTTATGCAATACCGACTGAACGTCGAGCGAGCGTTGCGAACATTTGTAGCCGAAAAGGGCCACATTTTTGACAAATAAAAAATAAATGAAAAAGAAAAAACAAAAATAAAAAATAAAAAATAAAAAATAATACCTACCGGGTAGCCTGCACCCAACTCTTATCCAACTTTCTTTTAAACCATCCGAGGTATTAAAGCCGATGTGAGCGATACTTAAAACTGATTCCTCTACGGATACGTATAATTAAGCCAAATTTTACCATCTCGGTTTTGAGAAATTCTTCGAAAGCAGTCGGGCTGAAATTTTCATCGCTGATAACTAGTTCTCACTTCTCTCGTTACTAGCGGGTCCGATACAAATTTGGTGTCTAAGGTCGAGTCGAAGGCGCAGCCAAGGGGGCAAAGATGGCCACCGCTCCCCCACGACCTAATTTTTATTTTACGTTTCGCTTATCGCTTTAGAATTTGGGGGAAAAAAAAAAGGAGCGAGTTCCGCTGCGACTATACGGGCTATACACCTTACTATTCGTCGAGGATTGACGTGTGAACGTAATAACGGCGTGGTTTGCGCACGCGCACGCGCACGCACAACCACACACCTACACGTCATGTAAATAACACACGCGAATGAGAGTTACAAAATGGCGAGATGTTACAGTTGCAGACCGAGTGCTAAGATAAACCAAAACATTTCGTAGGTAACGAATATGCGGCGACAGCGATGTGCTCCACCTACGCACCATACCTACCTTAGGTACCAGGTACCTTAGGTACCTACCTTAGGTACCTGGTACCTTAGGTAACCTACCTTCTATTTCTCGAATGCTCTAAATTTTCGATAGTGTGTGCGACGAGCAAAAACAAAACATTTCGTCGACTAATGTTTTGCTCCTCTCTCGAACAAATCGCGACCACGCGCCGGAGTTTAGCGGCGCAGTTCTTGAGAAAAATTTAAGAGTAAAAATTTATGGAAAACTGGTTTTTGCACGATTTTTGCAAAATCACTCGACAACAAGTATGGCTGAAAGTTTGATGGGTGCGATTTTTGATATACGAGCGCCGGTCTTACTCAAATTTCACGGACTATCGCTTCGGTGGTTTCCACAAAAAACTACGAATCCGATAGGTAAGTAGGTAATAAAAGATCTGCGGATTGGTAAGTTCGTCGAAGAATTATAGTCTACCTAATTTAAGTTAACCTACTCACGTTTGTTAGATAGCAATGGCAAAAGGCGGGCAACTTCAACTTTTTTCAAAAACTGTCCGTCACACCGACAATTTTATTTCACTTTTAACACTACGTAGCGAAGAATAATCTGGTGCAAAATGGCGGAAAAAGTTTTTCACCCAAGATACGGGTGCAAAAATTCGTCGGATCGTTCTATCTGCGATAGGTAGGCTACGATAGGTACAGAGGTATTTCTTCCGAAGGAATCGAATCCGAAACTAAAACCGTTAAATGGAACTGAGAAATAAGCGATAGGGTCGTGCCCTCGTTAAAACTTGTGGAGTACCTCTACCTGGTAGACCTATGTATGAACACTGCAGCTGCTAAACGATAAATTGTCCCAAATCAAGTAAAATCGCATTCAGTTATTTACAGTACCCGCGGGTATTCGTAGCGAATAATAATTATATTATACGCTTCGGTTCGTTTGTAATCTCGAAAAAAGAAAAAGGTAGACTATATTTTTCATAAATTGTCGAACGATACGTCATCAGATAGATTTTTGGTGCCAACGAATGAATTCAGATGTGTGGTCTATTTTTATTTTTTTTTGGATCGAAACGGGGCACTACTATATGATCGTAAAAATAGTTAAATTAATTTTTTTTTTTAATTACGGAATTATATATATCGGATGCCGAGTTATAACCGTAGGTTTAACTGATAATCCATTTTTCGATTGAATTCGAATTCGGAAAGTTCGACGAATCTTTTGAAAAATAAAAAATAAAAAATAAAAAATAAAAAATAAAAAATAAAAAATAAAAAATAAAAAATACTCGTTATATTACTTACTTGAGAAAATTTACGAATATTTTTGAAACTTCGTTTGAAAATTTTTCTTCGAGATAAGCGTTTATTGGTTTTGGTTAAAAATTGGCGACGCGGATCTCGAAATTAGATCATTTTTTGAAGCGATCTATAGGATAGGTAGGTGCCAGCTGTTCGGGGCGGCTGTCCGTACTATAAGAACTGGGCGACATATTGTAAAACATTTCCACACCTATCCACCTGCGAAATACCTACAACGATGTTTGTTTACTGCGCAAAATGATGTTCGTTATCGTATAGACGTGTGACGATGTGCGTGGATGAGACTTCTTACCACCCACCCACCCACCTATATGTAAGTATATGGATCTAAGATTGCCATCTTTTGATCTAGTATAGTTATCGATCTGTCGATCTAATTTTAAAAGATTTATAAAAGATTTATGGGTCGCGCCCACACTGCATGGTAGTTACCTACTTATAGTTCTGGACCAGCGAAGAACGATGATTTATCGTTAGATATACCCAGGACTGGCGCTGAATAGGCAACCGCCGTACCATCGGTAGCTACCCTTCCTTTTGGCGTACTTCCTCGCGAATTTAAGGGATCGCTTTGTCCGACGTATCCTTTAATTGGCGAACACGAGCAAAATGTTGAGAATAGGCGGAAGGTGCGCCAGGGTTGCCTACTTTTTTGCACCGCGCGTCTCGACGTTGAAAAGTATAAATTAATATCCTACTTATTATAGTCTTGCGGAGGAGCTTCTTTACTGGTCCGTAGTGACCAGCAGCGCCATATAATCAGCGGGATTGGAAGGAAAATTGCCACCTGCATTTGTTTATTGTTGTTCCCGTCGCTCCTCTTACAATCGCTCGTACTACCGCGGTGACACTACATCCCAGTTAGACGTATTACCTACTACTCGATCGAGTGAGTTAATTAACGCATACCGCATACCTCGTTTGTAACTTGTACTTTGCCAACACTTTTCGCTTTTCCCCATTTCAACCTATTCTCCGACTTTCTAAATCATTCCAAGTTTAACGTATTATAGCATCTCAGTTTGACTCGGTTTACTTTTCTCATTTTCAAACCTCAGTTCGTATCGTAGACGTTATACCTATACATATAATGGACCCGCCTTACTGATAATATAACACGATGTAAATAAACTAAAAAAAAGTATCACATTCTTATTTGCAAATTGATATTTCCTTGTGAAAAAAATTTGTTTTTTATCTCAGGTTTAGATGGTGTTGGATTAATGAAATACTGTCTCGCTCGCTGTTGCTGTTTTAGCGGTTACTCTCGTATATTTTCAAATTTTACCAGTATTTTTCATCTCCTGTTATCCTGTGTAATGAAGAAGCGAAGTCAAACACGGCGGCGAAGGTAAATTAATACCTACTGTGATTTTTACTCTGTAACCAATACCTACTGAAGCTTTCCCAAAACCTGTACTGGTAAAATCAAAGCCAAATTCACCACCGTTAAATTAATCAGGATTCGGTGACAAATCGAAGAGAAGAGAGAATTCATCTTCGAATTCTGTTCAATTCGTTGCCGTTAAATTAATTATGATTCGGCGACGAATCGAAGAAAATTCGTAGGTAAATGAATTCTCTTCAATATGTCGCTGAATCAGAATTGTTGGGATACGATTCCCACATAACCTCGTAATATAACTTTACGTGTTTACAACGTTACCTAAACTGTAATAGAATACTTAATATAATTTTATGCTTTGCCATGTGGCAGCACTGGTTCCCAGCTGGGGAATAATTCGTTAAACAGAACTTTTAGTCTTCTGCTGACTTTTTGTACCTTATCAAAATACATTCGTGACAGTTCGTTTTGTGTCTTCCATTTTTCAATCCTATCTTCAAATTCAATCCAACAACAATTAATTTAACGGCGGTGATCCTAATTAATTTAACGGTGACAAATTGAACAGAATTAGTAGATGAATTCTCTCTTTTCTTCGATTCGTCACTGAATCCTGATTAGTTTAACGGCGGTGAATTTAGCTTTGCTTTTACTAGTACCTACAGGATACAAGGAGATGAAAAATACTGGTAAAATTTGAAAATACGAGAGTAACCGCTAAAACAGCAACAGCGAGACAGTATTTCATTAATCCAACACCATCTAAACCTGATATAAAAAAAATTTTTTTCCCGAGGAAATATCAATTTGGAAATAAAAATGTGACACGTTTCTTATCAGTAAGGCAGGTCCATTATATATGTATAATGTCTATGGTTCATAGTACAATAGTAGTTAGAGCTTGGATTTTTTTTTTCAAGTCAGTAAGAATGAGTACATAATTGGTTCAATTTTAGTTGCTGTATTATTCATAGTGTGAAGAAATTCAGATTTTCAACGGATCAAATGACGATCAATATTGACGACTGACTTTAAATAAACGATGACATTAGACGATGACTAGAAACACACTTTGCAAACACATAAATAAGAACTCAAAATATTCGCTTCACGAAAATGTATTTGCCATTTAAGATAGAGGAGATATTAATTGTTCAACGTTTCATGAGCAACAAATGACATCGCAAAAATATATTATCACGGTTGTGTTACAAATATAAAATATCACAGATTACAATATGTATCGGGTCAGTGTTACTACAACAATTATATTGTGAGAATTATGAGCTAACGTATAATATAATTTCTCATCATTCTCACACGCCTTCTCAAATTATAATTATACGACGTGACACTTAAAAATAATCAGTAAAAGACATAAAACAATAATTTGGTCATAAAACAAAATGACATCAGTCAACAATAACGAACATAATAAAAAAGTTTCGACATATATGGTAAACAAATACAAAAAGTTACATTAAATTTAACATCTCACAAAATTTATAGAATTGAGGCCTCGGGCAGCCCTTTGTGAATACATCACCCAACTGGCACGAA
Organism: Ericerus pela; assembly: GCA_011428145.1. Classification (NCBI taxonomy): domain Eukaryota; kingdom Metazoa; phylum Arthropoda; class Insecta; order Hemiptera; family Coccidae; genus Ericerus; species Ericerus pela. The sequence goes on from WOFM01001005.1 coordinate 5,850, forward strand.
GTTGGTATATATAAATATTTGAATTCTATATTTACGTAATCACATACAAAACGGTATTTAACATCTATATGCTTGGACCTGCGTGTATTCCATTTTCCAGAATGCAGGAGTGCCAAACAGCTTTGATTATCTTCATATATTACCGCTTTTTCATTTGTTTGAATACAAAAGTCATTTAATAGATATTTAAACCAAATTGATTCCGTAGTAGCTTCACATATGGCGATTAGCTCACTCTCAGTACTCGACAACGCTAGTTGGCTGCTTTTTGCTGGACCAGGACACCAGTGAGCCATAGACAAAGACACAATAACCCGAGATAGATCTCCTAATGGTTATACAGTTGCCCCAGTCAGCATCGGAATATGTTTCTAATATGTTTTTATCAATATGTTCGTTTTAATATGTTAGTTTTTTATTCTTTGTGGTTACTAAATATTTGAGAACCCTAAGTAAATATTTATAATGTTCATTGGTGGCACAGCTGGAGAATTGACTAAAATATGATATTGCAAAGCAAATATCAGGCCCTGATCCTAGCATTAAATACATAAGACATCCCACAAGCTGTTGGTAATCGTTGTTTAGTACCTTATCACACGCATTCAGATCCATATCCAATCGGAGTTTCGGATCAATGGGTATGTATGTAGGTGCACAATTTTCAACACCAAAACATTTTGCAACAGCTTCAATAAGTGTCTGTTGTTCCATCTCCAATATGCCTTCGTCACGATTGTGATTAATATTTAGCCCCAAGTATTTACTAACTTTACCTAAATCTTTACATTTAAAAGGTTTATTTATTTGTTGTTTACAATATGTTATTAAATTTTCATTGTTAGAGCTAATTATTATGTCATCAACGTTCGTGAGCAAATATACAATAGAATTTTTATTTTTAAATATATATAAGCAGTTGTCAGCCCTACTCTGTACAAAGCTAAGAGATAATAGGAATTCATTGAACAATTTGTTCCAAACCTTATGCGACTGCTTCAATCCGTAGATTGACCTATTTAATTTTAATACATTATCACGTCTATCGACTCGTGTTTCTATACCTTCAGGTATCTCAAGATATACATCCTCAGACAAGATACCATTCAAAAAGGCACTACATATATCTATTTGTTCCATATAAAATTTAAGTTTATTACTAATTGCTAACAGAGTTCTAACAGTCGAAAGTTTCGCTACCAGCGCATAAACTTCATTAAAATTGAAGCCTTTCTTCTGTTGACATCCTTTGGCAACTAATCTAGCCTAATATAAAACTTTTCCATTTGCATCATATTTTTTACTAAACAGCCAACAACAGGTGATGGTAGGGGCCCCCTTTGGACGTTTGGTCACCTTCCAAGTCTGATTGGAATTTAGAGCACCTATCTCATCAGAAATAGCCTCCTTCCGTATCACACTATCAGGTGCAACACTCGCCTCCTCAAACATCAAAGGGATGCCATCCTCAGCAACATATATATAATTAGCAGTACCATTAAATTTAATTCTGTGATTTCCTTAAATATATCGTCAGCTCGTGTGTATTTATTATTTCCTAATTTATTTTCAAAAAACTCAACGTCACATGACAGACTTATCTCTTTTGTGTTAACATCCAACAATTTATATCCACATGGAGAATAACCTACCTGTGAGGACTCAACGGTATGAGGTGAAGGGGCTCGGACACCTTGACGACAGTTGCCGCCCCAAAGGGCAGGCCAACTATTCGTCTCAATGACGTTAAAACACACGAAGTACGTTCGATCGTAATTACCTGTAGGTACTTGCAGGTAATGTACGAGTACCGAATCGTGACATCACCAAACAATGTCACGAACCAGCCAGCCATCTCTTATCACAATAGGGGATGATGCAACCTGGCCTCCTTCACCAACGTACATATTACCTTACGTACGTGTGCTTGTGTGCGTGTGAATAAGCCGTATATAAACCGCCCAAACTGGCTCTAAAATCGCCAGTGTTCGGTCTGGTTCTGGCTTACCCGTACGTTTGTACGAAGTGGCTGAACACGCTTAAATTCTGTTGAATTTCCTTCTGGTGAGAATATCTCTCACGACGAGGTGTTCCACACTACCATTACCAATTTCTCACTTTTTGATTTAAATCTATGTGAATTATGTTTGAATGACAACATATATGCGTCACATCCAAAAGCCCTTAATTTTGAGTAGTCATATTTTCATTATACCACCTCTCAAAAGGCACAAAGTCCTTATTATTAGGACACCTATTTACTATGTAGGCAGAGCACAATATTGCTTCTGTCCAATAGATTTTTTCGAGTCTACTCTCAAATAACATAGTCCTAGCTCTCTCACAGAGTGTCCTGTTCATCCTTTCAGCCTTCCCATTTTGCTGGGGACAGCCACCAACTGTAGGTTCAAGGACAATTCCTTTTTCAGTACAATATGACTGAAAAGCAGTATTCATGTATTCAGTCCCACGATTACACCTTGACCGTTTTACATTATATCCAAATTTATTTAAAACCATTTTGTGATATTCTTTAAATTTTATTAATGCTTCCATTTTACTTGTCAGATGGTACACGCAACAAAAATTTGAGTAATCGTCAATGAAAGTCATAAAATATTTTGTTCCCTTATATGAAGGGGGATTAATAGGTCCACAAAGGTCAGTATGTACCAGCTCAAGTGGCTTATTTGTTTTTTTATCGTGTCTAACAAAAGGTTTTCTCCTTTGTTTTCCCATAACACAGGGCTCACACAGCAGTTTGCAATTTGTGTCAACTTTTGGTATCAAACCCCTGTTTGACAATAATTTAACATAATTTGTATTAAGATGAGCAAGACATCTGTGCCACACAGTTAGTGGACTTGAGTCATCCTCCAATGTCAGATTGCACAACTGATTTGGAATTTTAAAAAAATCAATCATGTACAAGTCTGAGTTTACGCTAACACCAGTGGTCACAATTTTACCATTGCAGCGTTTGATGATCTCAACAGATTCCTCTCTAAACAGAGTATCAAAACTGGACTTGCTCATCCATTTCACTGACAGCAAATTCTGCGGTAGCTCTTGGGCATATCTAACATTTTTCAATTTGATCACAGTTCCTTCCAAAATTTTGACTTTTACCGTACCAACTGACATGATGGACAACAAAATGCCCTTCTTGGCAACACATATACTGTGTGGTTTAATTAAATTAATATATTCGCTAAATAGGTTAATATCATTAATTACATGAATCGTGCAGCCACTAACAAACAACAAAAGTGGTTCGAGGAACAGATTTTTCTTTTAAATTACTATCAGCAACTATTACTGAGTCATCAGATTTAACAATATCATTCACAACTGTGAAACTATAGCCCACTTCAGAGCAATCGTCATTAATATCATTGCAAATTTATGCAGAATTCCTATTATTATTATTATTATTATTATTATTATTATTATTATTATTACTTTGATTATTACGATTATTTTGACATTAGATCGATTATTAATATTATTATTATTATAGTTATAATTATTATTTCCATTTTTGGCATAACAATTACGAGCTATATGCCCTAATTTATTGCATTAACGACACTTTACATTAATCTGATTGTAATTATTATTAGAATTTTGATTACTACCATTACCACTATTGCCATTATTATTATTATTCGAAGTACCTAAATCGTGATTATTATTATTGAAATTTCGACATTCATTATTAGAAGACAAATTCGACTGACTATTATTATAACAGTTTCCTTTTCCTCAATTGAACCCACAATTATTGTTACGACCATGAAAATGACCACAATTAAAACGATTATTATTATTATTATTATTATTATTATTATTATTATTATTATTATTATTAGAATTTCATGAGATATAGTTATGGTTTCCAAAAAAGAAATTCTCTTCACCAGTAAGAGATACTGATGAAGGTTTTTGAGATACAGAACTATGAGTATTACCTCTTACTGTCATTTTACTATCCAATGATAGTTCACGCTGGAAGTTGATCAGCTTCATAAACACACAATCCCAGGTGATGACTTCTGCATCCTCCACAACTACTTTTATCTGACGAAACTCAGCAAGTAGCGATCGCAGCAACACCAAAATGAACTGCTTCGTGGTAGTCAAATCACCAAGTTCAGTCAATCGACTACATTAAGCATGAAAATCAAGAAAATATTTCTGCAAATCAGCAACGAAAACATACCATTTAGCATATAATTCTCCACGCAAATCCATCAGTGTCTGGTCTTTTCCATTGTCAATGAGATTTGTAAGTGCCTGGAACATTTCCTTCGCAGTTTTATATGTCTGGATAACCTCCAGATATTTGTTAGTAACATTATTAGCAATCGGGAACATCGCTTTTGCATTTTCTTTAGACCATGTGTCACCCCTATTTTGAATAGTCGGCAATGTATCAGTTAATAAATTACCCAAAGAATCCTTGGCTAGTAACAGCTCCATCCGAAACTTCCATGTTCTCCCATTACGCCCCATTGAATGGTTCGATACAGTTCACCTTCTTGACATCCATTTTGATGAAAGGAACAGACTATCAGTTGCACAGCAGACAGCTATTTTCAGTAACACTCAGATATGTCAACCAACGAATCAAGACAATCGAAATCACAGGAATGACGAGAGTTAACAAACATGGTATCTACTTGGATGAAGCAATCAGGATTCAACAGCACAACATTGCTGAACTATAGCAATAGCGACCATGTTGACGACCAGGTAACTGGCCCCATAACCTGTGAAGAAATTTGGAGTTTCAACGGACCGAATGATGATAAATATTGACAACTGACTTTAAATAAACAATGACATTAGACGATGACTAGAAACACACTTTGCAAACACATAAATAAGAACTCAAAATATTCACTTCACAAAAATTTATTTGCCATTTAAGATGGAGAAGATGTTGATTGTTCAATGTTTCATGAGCGACAAATGACATCACAAAAATATATTATCACAGTTGTGTTACAAATATAAAATATCACAGATTACAATATGTATCGGGTCAGTGTTACCACAACAATTATATTGTGAGAATAATGAGCTAACGTATAATATAATTTGTCATCATTCTCACACATAGTTATTAAAAATCTCAAAGTTTATGGAATTTTTGAAACAATAAAGGTATTTTCTGGTTAAAAAAGGTATTTTTTTCAAATAGTTTTTCAACTCTGCTGTTAAAAACTTTTTTAACGCTTTAAATTTGTTTTAAAATCAAATCTTCAACAAAAATACTGTGAAGATTTTTTGACATCCTCTAAACACTGACTGATTTGATTGCTGACGTTTTGCCACCTAACAAAACCTCAATTTTTCTGATTACTGATTCCAGATTATCTGCTACTGTGAGACTATTTTTTCAAATTCAAAATCATTTTTCATAGGGGAAATTCAGTTTATTTTGGACCTGGATCATCCATCGAAATAAGGCATTTTCAGTTTTTTCATTTAACACCATTCGCTGATTCTTTGTTTGCTGGAAAATCTTTAAACTTTGATAGCTGAACATCAAACAATTCTTCACTGCTTCATTTCACCATTCTTCAATTTTCAGAGCTGCTCACTGATTTTTTGGTCAATTCCTATATTATTTGAAACGAGTCATTCTTTTGTTCATATGTACGATGAAGACATGAGATTATTAGATTTTCTTTTCAAAACAAAATCCCATAAAGCTTCAAACTGATGTAGGAAGAATTCAATGGTATTCAACAGGTCAGTGGTAATATATTTTTCAGAAATTTTCATATATATATATATATATATATTTATATAGGTATGTCATGTACAGTTGCCGAATTTGAAGATGTATTTTTGGTAAATTCATGGGATACTGAGCATCATATATTATAATCCATTTCTCATAACAGGATGAGCTAACTTTTGAATTAATTTTTAAATCAGGTAAAATTTAGTGTTCATCACAGGGTGGATTTTTTCTCTTAGTTAAAGGTATGATTTAAAAAGAATTTGAATAGTTAGGCTTTGGCATGAGTTCACAAATTGTCCCATCAATTGCTTAAGTGCATCATTCAAATTTCACAGTCAGATTTTGATAAATTTGATATCATCTCCGAAGATGAAGAAATAATTAATGTTATTATAACAAATTTTACAAATTTGAAAACTTTCAATGGAGAAATTCTTCTTGGAACTTTTTCAGGAAATATTTAGAAGAATCATAAAAAAAAAGATACAGATCACTCAAAATTTTTTGAAATTTCAAAAACTGTATTTTCTAAATGAACTTGTCAGAAGGTATTCAAAGATTTCTCGAACATTTTGATCATGAAAATCCATAATTAAAAAACACAAAAATATACATAAAATCACATAAAATTCACATTTCAACATAAAATTCAAAATTTTACAAGATCGAAGGAAAATTCATTCGTTTTATTTAACTTGAATAAGTTTGAATTTGATTTTTTCAATACAATAATTTCTTAGTTCATCGTTTTCCAAGATTAAACCTTGTAATGATAATTTTATATCATTTTCTATTCTACCATATATTTCGTATCTTATTAACAATTATTCCTCTATCTCCATTTCGTATATAATTTCATTCTTACATCCTGTTAAAATGACGTCAGTAAGACTTGTCAAGACTTGCATCATGACATCACCTTTTCCAGCTAATACAATATTCTCTTACTAAACATAATGATGTCATCTATTCCTTGAATACAAAAGACAATTCAGCAATATTCTTAATTCCTCTTAAAATTGTAACTACACCCATTTTATGTCATAAGCATGTTATTCTATTGGCTCACTTTAAATTACGTAGATTATAGCAACCAATCACATTGTATATCCCCCACAACACCAATGTATATCTCATTCAAATCCATACCCTTAGAGTTAAGCCTATTCAATTATTAACTTACCATTATTCTACAAACATCTTCTCTTGTACATTATAATACACTTCATGTACATATTTTTGAAATATACACTATAAGTAAAATAATATATGTGTCGTGTACATTTTGTAACAAAGTTACTGTTACAAACCTGAACATAATTCAATGATAGAATTCAGATATAAAATAAATGTTTATACTTTTAATTTTTCAAATTTTCAAATTATTTTTATTTATTTTTTAATTTTGAATAATATAATTCCAAAATTTTTAATTTATAAGTTGAATCTGACCACCAGGAATTTATTGAGGCTCTTACTGATAATGTAGCCGGGGATAACATGAGATGTAGATTAAATATTAATCAATATACAGGAGCCTAAAATTTATTAAAATCCAATCTAATACCCTGATCTCTAGAAAGTCTAGATATAACAAGAGGAAAGAATCAAACACTATCTAGTAATTTAGGTAATCATTCAGTAAATAGTCGAACACTACCACCAAAAACTCCAGTTCACCATTTTATTTTCCCTGAGAAACAAATTTGTCTAATTTAGACATTCCCTGGGAAAACTGTTGATGGACAAAATTATCTCAATTGGAAAAAGTTGATTATTTTTTTGATTCAAGGTGCAGGATATTGAGATTTTTTTGGTGCACATCAAGAATTAGATGTACATCGTGAAAATATGGATAATATATCTTTTAGACCAGTTTCAAATGGTGCAAAATCATATTTTAAGAAACATGAAAGTCCTAAAACATTTATTATGGAAAGAATGACATAGTATTTCAAAGCAAATTGGTGAATACAAAACCATAGACCAAATTTTTTTGAAATTAGATACAATTTATGGGTCAAAAATTAAGGTAGTCACCAATATGGCTAACTTAAGTCAAAATGGAATGCTTTTTATTTTACTCCTAATAGAAATATTTGAGGATTTTTAACAAAATGGGACTCTTTTGTTTAGAAGTTTGTGATGCTGAAAAAGAGATAACTGATGAAGAGGAATTAGAAAATCTTCAACTCACTCTTGGCTACAAACAAACAATTGTGAAGATGCAATCTGAGAACCTTCCACCAGAGAAATAAAATTTAGAAGTCTCCAATTGAATTGTAAGGGAACCTGGGATCAATAAAAGGGATAAATTTATAAAACAACAAATGCAATTGTGGGGATTCCACCCACAGTGTTTGGGTGTTAGTGTGTATGTGCATTAGCGTATAAAATAAGACTAGAATGATACAGTATTAGCCAGTAAGAAAAATGGAGTTTTCTGGTGTATATACACCACACAGCTATAAACTCTATCAGCAAGTACATGGTGCCATGAAAATCAACATCTTCACAGAGAGTTGCCACTTGACTCCCCCTAGAGATAGATACGGGGGTCCATGAATGTTACCTAAATAATGGAGATTCACCTTAGATTTCTAGTGTGGTGAAGCAGAGTCAGCTGATAGAGCTTCATTTCTCCAGCTTCAGTTTTTCACCTTTATGTTTTGGTGTCAACTTTGGTTGGTTAGGCAGAAGTTGAATAGGTGGACATGAATTACTGGTCTGTTCCCATGAAGTACTATGATGATTCAGTCAGTTACCCTTAACACCACATAAGGTGGGGGTTTGATAATGAGTGTTATGACAGATGTTGAAACTAAGTCATCAGCAAAGAGAATTGTAACTTGAGAGAAGAAAATCCTCATCCATTGCCTCATCATGGTCTGTTCGGTTATTATGCCTAGCCATGATAATACTGCAAAAAAATTCCACAAATATAGGTATTTTAAAAGATTGTTTCAAAAACTCAGAAACATAGGTAGCAGCATGTAAAGTCTGCCGTAAAATTTGAAAACAGATTCGCTTATATTTGTAAGGAAATTAGAATGTAATGCCTTTAATTCATTTTCGATGGCTACTTGCCATTCTTTCCAATCTTTTGAGGTTTTTGCTTCAGCGATGTTTTTTAGTACTTCATTAAGTGAGAAATAAGCTTAATGATATAAATTAGGTATCTTCTTCTTTAACATTTAAGTGATTTTTGTGTCGTTATTATTACTGTAGTTAGAGCTATGATTTTGAACATTTATATTATTATTGTTATTGTTTATTTTGTTTATTTTTAAATTTACTTTCATCAAAAATTACATTTTGACCAATTACAACAATAGCTCTGTTTGATAGGATTACACTACCTAACTTACACCACCCTACACCGGTAGGGATATTCCACAAATATTCGAGTAAAACTTGGCGCAAAGTCCCATAACATTCCTACATTTGTGGAATCACCCTCCTGGTGTGGGTTGGTGTAAGTTGGTGTAGTCTTATTAAACGGAGCTAATGTTTTTGTTTAGATAGAGCAATCTATATCCCTCGGGATTATATCCAACAAAGATTAATTGAATACTTTTACTTTCAAATTTGTTTTTACATTTTTCTTTCGGAATTAGCAGAAAAGCTTTACAGCCAAAAACATGAATTTTCAAGTAATTGACATCTCGATTATACCAAAATTTTGCTGGTGGCTCATTTCAATTATTAACTGTTCTATTAACCAGGTAAGCTGCACTCAGGACAGCTTCTGACCATTATTTTAAATCTAAATCAGCATGAATGAGCATTGTTCTGGCTCGATCAATAAGTGTTCGATTAAGCCTTTTGGTACAACTGTTCATCTGAGGACAAAATGACACATTATGTCCCAGAAGAATACCTTTTAATTTACATTGAGTTTTAAAATGGAGGTTAACATATTCTGTACCATTATCATAGCATATTTTGGAGATACCTACTTTTGTGAAACATATTATGTACTCTGGCCTCGTAATCTTCAAAACGTTCAAAAACATGATCCTTAGACTCTAATAAGTAGACAGTTACAAACGATATAAAATTGTCTAAAAATATGAGAAAATATCTCTTTCAACTGTACAATGTGGTTTGCATGGGACCACAAAGATCCAAATGTATAAGTTTGAGAGGGCGAGTTGTATGACAATTGACACTATTGTGAGGCAATTTACTCTGTTTTCCTTTGACCCAACAGTCACAAAAAACAAAATTATCGAAATTTATATCTTCAATTAGCCCAGCACAATTCATCTTTCTCATAGTCTCGACATTTACATGTCCCAGTCTAGCATTCCATTAGTTTATATCTTTATTTTCTGTAACGGTTGTTAAAGCCAAATTAGTGTCTTGAATTTTATGTTTTTATAAAATTCAATGTGATATAGTTTATTTCCTAATGTATTTCCGTGATTGACTATTCTATTGTCCTTCTCACAGACCAGCTGTACGTTACCATTGCAATCAAAAGTTATGTTAATTCCTGATTTATACAACCATTGTATTGACAAAAGATTGACTGGGAAGTTATCTGAATAGTAAACTTTGTCAATTGTGCATTATAATTCAGTCTCAGACCAACAACAAATCATACCAATTTTTGTGGTATATACAAACATGTTCTTTTTATATACTTTAATTCCAATGGGTTCTTTTAAAATTATGTAATTATCAAACAAAGATTCATTAATTATATTACGGTTAGTTGCCTCTGAATCTAATGTAAATAATATTTTGTCCTTCTTAATAAAGCCCTTTTTTGATCTATTGAATACACAAATGAACACAAATCATCAGTTCTTCCTTGACCAGACCAGACATAAATCCATTAGAAGAAAACTGGGACTTAGACATCGATGTTGCGAATATACCAGCCACTCAATCGACACAAAAAGACACGTATAGGATACCAAAAAAGACACAGAATCAGCCATCGAATCAGCCACTTAATACGACACCAACAACAGCCACTGAACAAGAGAAATCGAGCTAATTAAAGACGATAGAATCGATGCAAGAAAAGAACTACGTGGCACAGACTAAAGGTAACAAAATTCTTGAATATCTTAGAAATTATTTTGACATTGATAGTCTTCTTGCCGGTAATAGTGTAGAAAAACAAAACCAAGGTAAGAATAACCCCGAAATTGAAAATAATTCCTCGAATAATGACATTAATATTGGTATTAATCAAACTGAAAGAAATGAGTTGAGTAGAAGTGAAAAGGAACATAGAAGTAAAATAAAAGTAACACCCAAGAAATTAAGTTTAGACATTGATTTTAGAGTTTGGCTTGAATCATTTAACATGTTTGTAAGTTGATATAATGTTTCAAAAGTTTTTGATTTGGTTAATCCGAAAATTTTAGACAAAAATGACACAAGAAATTTATGTGATGCGAAAGCTGTTTTACTTGAATGGTTAGACGATGATCATGCTAAATTAATTTTTGGCGAACCATGTCCCACTAAATGTATGAAGAAGATAATTGATTATCGTGAGCCACATACAATCGTGAGCAATTTAGTTCTAACTAACATTTATACGCTAAAATATTATCCCGAAACTATGAAATTAAATGATTGGATAGAAAAGTTTGAAGACATAGAGAGAAAAATAAGGTTAACTAATAAATCCTGGACTGAGAATAGAAGATTAGAAGCCATGAAACTTCATATGTTAGTAGCTTTTCAAAATCTGTCAGCTAGAATTAGAGAAGATATGCCATATGAACAGATAAAAGCCATAATAATGGAAGAGGACATATTATTAAAAGAAAGGAAAGAAATTTTGAAACGTAGAGGTGCAAATTATACGAAACATAATAGTTATAAGAAATCTAAATCGAATAATTTTTCAGGTTTTAAGACAACGTTTAGATGCTACAACTGTTACGGATACGGACACGTAGCTAAACATTGTAAAAAGCTAAGAGGAATTAAACTGCTGCCAAAAGAATTGAGAGATAAACCGACACAGGAACAGAAAGGTAGCATATACTGGAACTGCTTTAAGAAATTTAAAGTTAAGCTGAAATTTAAGCCAATTTATTTTGTAAAAGCCAAAAAAGATATTGATACAAATATTGAACAAAAAGTTGCAGAACTGGAAACGACATCGAATGACGGAAAACCCTGGGCAAAAAAGAGAAAAACAGAAAAGAAAAGTCACAAATTGAGAAAACACGGACATAAATACCATAAGAAAGGGGCTAGAACGACGAAAAGAAAACGAGAGAGGAGCTCTAGCTCAAGTTTAAGTTCGAGATCGTCGAGTTCTACGAGCTCAAATTTGTCATCCTCGTCATCTAGCGATGGACAAAGAAGTAGAAGGTCACATAAGTTCGAAATCATCGATAAAAACAAAAGGTATTAAAAACATAAAACATTTATTTAAATTTAAACGTATTAGAAATTCAAAGTGTTTTAAAGTAAATCGATCTGGAAGTATAAAATTTATAGCAGATACAGGAGCCACTGATCATTTTATTAAGAAATTAGATAATTTAGATGATATCAAAAGTTTAGATACTCCGGAATTTATTTCTTGTCCCAATAAAAATAAGTCAGCAGACATATAAATTACTCATAAAGAGAGTTTAGTTATTCAAGATTTAGAAATGAAAACACTTAAGATTGAAAAAGTTAGATATTCTAAAAATCTTGGTGAAAATTTACTTTTGATTCATAGAATTACGAAATTAGGATACTATGCCATATTTAGAAATGACATAGTTGAAATTAGAAATGAAAAGACAAATAAAATTATTTTAAAAGGAAACAAAATTGGTAAATATTGGTGGTTTAATTTTAATTTAGTAAACAGAAAAGAATCTTATTTGACAACAAAAAATAGATAAAAATGATCATAGTTATGCCAAAATTAAAGATGTTTGGTCAGAAAGTGAAAACGAAATAGAAATTTTAGATCATAATTATAATCAAGGAATTAATGGAAATAAAACAGTAAAATCTGATCAAGAACTTCACGAGTATCTTGATTTAGGTGCAGATGTAACATTAGAAATTTAGAAAAGAAATACTCAATTACAAAGAAATAAATAATGTCAATGAAAATTAATGAAATTGTATTTGTTACAGCATTGTCACGAAAATCCGAATGAAACGAACTGAGACATTGATGAAGAGAAAAGTCAAATACCCTGTAAATATTTTATTACTAAGAAACGAAAGTTACTGATTTTGATACATTATTTTTTGGATATTTAGAATTTAAGTTAATTATTCAAAGTCAATTATGTTTGTGATTTATATGTTAGTGAATTTGTGATACTTGAAAGTTGTTGTTCTACACTCCACCTGCACTCGCCTACTAACTGTTAGCGCTACTACTTTCGATAACGTAAACTAACACTTTCAGGTTGTGCGAACAAAGACGACTTTTTTTATCCGTTCACCCGAGAACGCTGAAACTCGTTTCTCACTCAAACTGTAATCTCGTAATGGAGGGAGATTGTTCATCTTCCTCAAACTTATAATTTGTATCTTTGATCATTGCATTAAAGTATCTCTAACTAACTTATTCCTTTCTTTGGATTTCAACCTCACTTCATGGTAGGCAGAGCTGCGATTCCTGAATAGTTAGTACAGAGTGATAATTAAGCTTTCAATTTAATTTTTTTGCTATAGTATCCAAAAGTTTAAGGAACTATAAGCTTTTAATTTTGTTAAAAGTTGTTTTCTTTACGAAATATATTTTAATTCAAGAGTTGTTAACTCAAGTGAATTTTTTTTTCGTTTAATTTTTTCGAAAAGTTCATCGAAAATTATTCGAAGGTTACTTCAATCATATTGGCGGCAAATTAACTTAACGCCATTTTAATCATCTTCCGAAAAATACTGGATCGTCTTTTTGCGGCAAGGTGAAACCAAATTTTTTTTCGTCGTGGGATTGCAGATTACTTCGGACCTGGATCGTCTGTTACAGTAAGGTGAAACATAGTAAATTCAAAAATTGGAGACCACTGTTGCATCAAACGAAGTCATCGTAATTTTTGAACATCATCATCATCAAAAATTTCGTCGATTGAGTGCTGCTGATTTCGTATGCTGCCAAGATTGAAATTCTCTGAGGACGACCTGAAATTGATCCGAGTACTGACCCACGGGAAAACGCCAATTACTCACGAACTCAGCTGGGAGATATTCAACGGAATTCCGCAGGTCACGGGTAATGTAATTTTCGATACTTTCAAATTATATATTTCATTTACTATTGCGGAAAACGATGTGATATATTCAGTGATTTTGTGGGACATTGAGCGAATTTAGTAATATAAAAATTAATTTTTTTTCCTTAAAATTTTTTTTCTACTTTTCTCACTCTTTTAAATTCCAAAATGCTTAAATACAAGAACCCCCTTTAGTTCGGGTAAAAATCAAGTAAAATTTCACAGGACGATTAAGCTTAAAAATAAGTTCGAATAAAGCAGGTTACGAATGGTAAGGCTTTGGAAACAAATTGCTAACTGCAGATCAAATTGTGAAGGAACAATAAAAATTAAAGGAAAAGATTACAAAAAGTTATTAGATATTTTTCAAAACGAAAAAATAATAGAAGTAAGAATAAATTTAATTGAATTTCCACTTTGGAAAACATTTTTGGGAGAAATTATCTTAGAAACTTTCTCAGTAAATGTTGGTGGAATAATTCATTATAAAAGAGGTATCGAAGTGGCAAAATTTGTGGAAATTTCAAAAAATATTTTTAGTATCCAAGCTTTGGACTCGATAGAATCTTTCAGAATTTTTCTTGAAAATTTTGAAAGAGAAAATCCGCTTTAAAAACACTTAAAATTACAAAAATCAAAAAAATATAATATAATAATAATAAGTAAAATACTTTCATAGTTGAACAAATTTCATGTTTCAACAATTTATTGTCACAAAAGAAAAAATCCTTTGTCACATTGGGCAAGTTTAATCCTAAAATTTTCATGTCACGAAATTCCTTTGTTTAGAATACCAATGCATAAACTTGAAAACTCATTACAATAAAATATTACAGATAGTATTCACGGACAATTTTCAATAGATCTTTTGTCATAAACAATCACAAGGATTCAAATTTAAACAAGATTTATTCAAGTTTATTTTTGAAATATATTCTCAATTGGAATATTTTTTTTCTTTTTCATATTTTAAAACGCAAACATATACACGAATAATATTACGAAAGATTAACAATTTAAAATAAAAAATAAAATATTTTTTTTCTATTTTGAAAAAATAAAATAATTTTTTTTTGGAAATTAATTTTTTTTTTGAAAATTGATTTTTAATTTTTTTTCAAAATTGAGTTGTCAGAACTAAGTACATTACCAAGTACTCCAGAAAGCATGAATACAGCAAGCTAAAGAACCACTACACCATCCCCTCAAGGAGGATCAGGATCTGGGAGTACACACCCTCAAGTACATTATGTCATGCCAGCTGATGAAACTATACGTCCAATACAAGGTCCAAGTGGGAAAATATTTGATGGTCAATACTACTTGGACTGGAAACGGATGATAATAGCCTTAATAAGGGGTTCAGGATATTGGGATGTTTTTGGTCCACACTCTGAACTTAAAATTTATATCGAAAATATGGATAATTTACAATATAGACCATCTTCGAATTCTGCTAAAGCATATTTTAAAAAACAAGAATGTGCGAAAGCATTTATCATGGAACGAATGACATATAATGTATCGAAACAAATTAGGGAATGTAAAACAGTGGATCAAATTTTTGAAAAATTAGATATAACCTATGGTTCCAAAACAAAAATAGTCGCAAATATGGCAAAATCAAAATAGACTGCTTTTAGATTTACACCAGGTGGAAATATAAGAGGTTTCTTAAACAAATGGGACATACTAGTACAGGAAGTTCGTGATGCAGGGAAGGAAGTATCTGAAGAAGAGGAATAGAAAACCTTCAATTAGTATTAGGATACGAACAGACCATAGCAAAAATGCAATTTGATAACCTCCCTGAAAATAGAAAAAATTTAGAAGTATTTAAACAAATATTAAAAGAAGACGGTGATCAAAAAATAAGAGATAAACAAATTAAATTACAATATCAATCGTCTAACAAAAAATTTGATAATAATGGGAATAAATTTAAAAATAATAATACGAATTATAATAATAATAAAGACAATAGATTCAATAGAAATAATAATTATAGACGAAATAATAATACAAATGGTAATAATAATGGAAATACCAATAATAACAATTATAGAAATAATAACTCAAGAAATGAAAATAATAATCATAATAATCAAAGTAATTATAATAAAAATCAAAATAATAATAGAAACAATGATCAATCGCCCAGAAAAAATAATAAAGAACAAAGATGTTTTATATGTAATCAAACGGGACATTATAAAAATAAATGCCTCGATTATAAACCAGAAAATAAGGAACAAAATAAAGAAAAACAAAAAAATAAAGATAAAAAAGAAGAAGAGAGACCAATTAAATTGTCATACATGGTAGAAAAATACAACAAAAACGAAGACTGGCTACTAAAAAAATTAATTAAAGATAACATAAAAAATGAAAATTATGTACACTTAAAAAAAAAATGTTACTTGATGGGGGGCGGAGGTCCATCTCACATCAAATATGGAAAAATTAATTAATATAACAAAATTTAAAATTCCAGTAAAATTACAATGTGCACTTAAAGATACGTATTTGTATGCCACACATATGGGGAATATGAGAATATTAGTGGAAAATGAAAATAATATTCAAACAGCAATCGAATTATTAGAAGTACATTATGTACCAGATCTGTCATTAGACATTATGTCTGGAATTAAAGTAACAGAATCTGGAATTCTGCATATGGATCAAGGAAAAGAAAAAATACAAACATACTTTATAGAAACAGGAGACATTTTATTTACATCTTATAAAATTGATGGTGTCTTTCAAGTAAATTATGATTACATAAACATACCAAAAAAATGTATGCCCGTCACTCAAAACCAAGATGACGATGAATGGGATTCTTTTTCTGTCGAATTAGAAATAGAAGAAGAAGAAGAAGAAGAACCAAATAATAATAATAATTCAGAAAAAATTAATGAAAATAATAATATTACCACTGAAAATAATAATAATGAGGATAATAATGATGATAATAATAAAAAAAAAATAATAATATTACAGATAATTCATTAGAAATAATCCAAAATAATACAAACAACCATAAAAAAATGATTTGGCATAGACGTTTAGGTCACTTAAATGGAAAATACATGAGATACTTACATAAAGTCACAGTAGGAATTCCAAAGACAATTATTTTTAAAGATGATGATTTTATAAATTGTGAAATTTGCAAAATAGCTAATAGCCAACGTCTAGGACATAATAATGTTAGAAATAAACCCCAAAGAAGACTGGAAATTATATCATCTGATATCATGGGACCATTCACACCCACAATAGCTAACCAAAAATACATATTAACATTTATTGATAATTATAGCAAATACACCTTCGTAATACCAATATCCAATAAAAGTCAGGTATTTACTGAATTTAAAAATATTTTTCTCTCAATGAAAAATAAATTCCCTGAAACACCAAGCCAAATAAGATGCGACAATGCAAAGAAATATATGGATCAAAAATTAGTAAAATTTTGTGAAGAAAATGGAGTACAAATTGAAAATGTAGTTCCTTACTCACCAGAACTAAATGGAATTGCTGAACGACAAAACCAAACCTTAATGAAAAGAGTAAGAAGTCTACTAATTGATGGTTATCTGGATATTAAATATTGCAATAGCTACAGCCGCATATTTGATAAACAGATCACCAACAAGAGTAAACTCAGAATACAAAACTCCATACGAAATTTTTTTTGGTAAAAAACCAAACTTAGATAATTTAAAAATTTTTGGATCATTAGTTTATAGGCATATTCCATTAGAAGTTCGACAACAAAATGCAACTAAGTCAAAAAATAGAAATGAACAAAAAATAGATCCAAAATTTGCACCAAGGGGAGAAAAAGGTATACTCATGGGATATACCACTACCGGATATTGCATTAGAGATCCTTTTTCAAATAAATTCAATATATCTTGTGATGCCAAATTTGATGAAAACAAAAATATATCAAATTTAAAAAATTGTGAACAAGAACTGGTACTTAAACCAGCAAACTTTGTAAAAAACATAGTCAATATAAATACTTTTAACATTACAAAAACTATAGATAATAGGTGGATCGAAGACTGTATACCAACATACTATAAAGATATTAAAAATAATCCTTTTAGAAAAGAATGGATGAAAGCTATCGAAGACGAATTTATTTCATTAGGAGAAATGGATGTGTGGGAATATGTAGACTATGATAAATCCTTAAAAACAATTGATACAAGATGGGTTTTTGTAACCAAACCAAATGATGAAGGATACCATCAACCGAAAGCAAGATTGGTTGCGAGGGGTTTTAAGGACAGAACCGAATACAAATTGGGACAAGTACTTGCCCCGGTCATTCCAATTTGGATAGTAAGATGGTTCCTATCAATAGTTAATAAATATGACTTGGAAATGGTTCAATACTATGTAAAAACGGCTTATTTAAATTCCCCTGCTATAGTCACCATATATTTAAAACCCCCAGAAGGTTTACTAATGGAAAGTAATAAATTATTAAAACTCAGAAAATCTATTTATGGCTTAAAAACATCGTCTAAATCGTGGTATAATTTAATAAATGAATATATTCTAAAAATGAACTTTGAAAGATCAAAAACGGACAAATGCTTATATTTCAAAAAATCAAATGAAAAATAATTTTAATGATCACATATGTCGACGACATATTAATAGCCTCAAATACCCCTGAATGGATTAAAAACGTAAACGATTCCTTTAACAAAAGATTTACCATGAAAATTATTGATAATCCAAGATTTTATTTAGGATTTGAAATTATTAGAAATAGAAAAGAAAATACCATAACTCTAATACAATCACGATATATAGAAAAAATGAAAAAAAAAAAATAATCAAAATGAATCAAATTTCATAAATACCCCTATAGAAACATCTTTAAAAATTGAAGAAGATGAAAATTGTACAGATGATACAGAATATCGTTCAATGATTGGAGCCCTGTTATATCTAGCTAGAATAACAAAACCAGATATTTCATTTGCAGTGAATTTTTTCTCGAGGTTCCAAACAAAATCAAATTCTAAATTAAAAAATCATGTAAGAAGAATATTTAAATATGTAAATACCACAAAAGATTTCTCAATTAAATTCACATCAGATAGTAAAGGCATACATTCTTTCGTTGATGCATCTTATGCCCCAGATGTAAAAGATCATGAAATAAAAATATCAAATTTAAACCTAGGAAAATCGATATCAGGATTTTTAATATATTTAAATGGGGATTTAATTAATTGGAATGTAAGAAGACAAACAATTGTAGCTACAAGTTCAACTGCTGCTGAAATTATTGCGGTATTTGATGCCTTAGACGATATACAAGTCACATTCCTTCTACAAAAAGAAATATTCCAAGAAAATGACCCAGTGAGAATTTTCGAAGATAACATTTCAGCCCTCAGAATAATGTCGGGAGGAGCTCAAAAACAAGCAAGGGCCTTAATAATAAAATGTTATGCCATTACACAATCGGTAGAAGATAAAGAAATAGAATTCAAAATGTAGGTACAAACTCGCAATTAGCAGATATGCTAACAAAAAGTCTCGAAAAACAAAAATTTAGAAATCTAGTCGATAAAATATTAACAACATCAAACCTCTCACAATAAAATTCATTAAATTCACAATAATCATATGAAAAATCGTTTATTTTAAAGGAAAGAAATATAGAAACTCAAGTCAAGAATCACTG
Source organism: Ericerus pela (assembly GCA_011428145.1). Lineage (NCBI taxonomy): Eukaryota > Metazoa > Arthropoda > Insecta > Hemiptera > Coccidae > Ericerus > Ericerus pela. The sequence goes on from WOFM01001005.1 coordinate 25,540, forward strand.
AATACAATAATCCCGCTTTTTGTAATATAGTACATGAAAAATATAATGTTCGAGAAAAAGAAAAATCACATGTTCAAACAAAATTAATAATATAATATACTTTTAGGCCAAATAATACTTGTTGAAACAAAATTTATTTTCGTGTAGGTATTCATTGTCATCTCTGCAAATTCAGGTTTTGAATAAACAGAGATCTGAATACAAATCATAGACATGATTTCACAAATTTAGTTGATATTAATTTATCACATTTCGGAACACCCTCATTCAACAAGTACTGAACAAAATTGAACAAAATTTTTCTCGAACAACATGAAAGATCGAAAAATATACGAATTGAAATCCGTTAATGTAATATATGTCGATAAAAAATTTCGAAGATACATCGAAATACATGTTGTAATCTAGTCATTATTATTAATTTAATTTTATGTAATTTATTTTATTTATTTTTGTTTGGGAAATGAAAGTAAAAATGTAATAATATTGTAATTCAAAATTTTTGTTCTTGCGATAAATCATGTTCGCTCGTTTCGTTGGACTGTGGGGGGTTGTTGTTCTACACTCCACCTGAACTAGCCTACTAACTGTTAGCGCTACTACTTTTGACAATGTAAACTAACACTTTCAGGTTGTGCGAACAAAGACGACTTTTTTCGTCCGTTCACCCGAGAACACTGAAACTCGTTTCCCACTCAAACTGTAATCTTGTAATGGAGGGAGATCGTTCATCTTCCTCAAACTTATAATTTGTATCTTTGATCACTGCATTAAAGTATCTCTAACTAACTTATTCCTTTCTTTGGATTTCAACCTCACTTCAAAAGTCATTAATTTCATATAATAATTTTCGAACTGAAGACTTAATTGAAACCAAAAAACATTCATTTTGATGACAAATCATTCCTAAGTTTATCAAGTCATTAGAATTAAGTTGAACAAGTCATTTAGTATTATTATTTTGTTTGTTATTGTTGTTCCTAGATCTGTCATTTACTACTTAAGACATTTATTTTGTTGCCATTTGTTTATTGAATTACATGACATTAATCGATGAAATTTGATGTTAAACTTATTTACTTTCATAGTAATAAGAGGGAGTGTTGGAATGATATCACAGAGAGTAATACGAGAAAGTAAACTAGAAAGAAATAGAACTCATAATGGGAACTTAGTCATATATAATACAGGTGCAGAACTTATCGATGTTATATCGATATAACATCGATATATACAACTAGTTCCAGAACGTTCCATGAAGAACTATTCCAGTTTACTCCGCCATGTTATTCGTATACTCGTTGACACTTCTTGTATAACCATTATAGAATAAACATGTTTACTCTTTATATTTGAGTATTATTCCAATATATTCCAATAGTAGAAAAGAACGCCTGTTAACAGTAGTTCTGTTTGATAGGATTACACTAACTTACACCAACCCACACCGGTAGGGATATTCCACAAATATTCAAATAAAACTTGGCATAAAGTCATATAACATTCCTACATTTGTTGAATCGCCTTCCCGGTGTAGGTTGGTGTAAGTAGGTGTAGTCCTATCAAACAGAGCTAGTGGCTTCAGCGATGTTCGATTTAACCCTATGTATTTCTTATCAGTTCGAGCAGTCCATTAAGCTATATAGTCGAAGGTTAGTACCATCGACAAACATTTATTATGTAAGAATAATATGCACACGAGGAACTATAAGAGTTTATTGTGTGAGTACAACGGACAAACTGTAACGTACGTAACATAGAATATGGCGTAGTATATTCTTGAGGTTCTCGATGTCTTGTATCGATATGTACGTTGAATATATATATTGATAGTTATATCGATAACTATCGATAGGTTTCACACCTGTATTATATATCTGAGAGTTCTTACTCTTGCTTATATGTTCTTTCTTATTTACTTTACGTAATACTCTTACGTAGATACCATTCTCACACTCCCTCTTATTACGTCAATTAAATGTCAATTTATTTTCATAAATGTCGTATAATAAACAAAACGAAAAACAGTAACAAAATACTGAAAAGGACAGTCTCGAAAATTATGGATCAGTTCTTTCAAAATAACAAAACAAACAACAATAAACTTAATGACTTTTGAAAATGCTTAATAACTAAATTCATAAACTTAATTGACTGATCTTTCGATTGACTTTAAACAAACAACACTTAATTCAAGAAATTTCATGACTGACAAATATCACATAAATTCATAGTATAAAATCACAACACAACCTTAAATTCTAAATATCAAAAATACAAAATAATGTCAGACTTATAAATGTCTTATTGAGCTTCCGTTTCAGGTACTTCGTTTATTCACCTTTACGAGATAATGCTGTAACATATAAAATACATTTTTGCCATTAGTTAATTGTCTTATTCTATTATTTCATAATTTAAGATTTCTTTTCTAAACTTTTGAAATAAAGGTTTCGGTAAAGCTTTTGTAAATAAATCTCCTATTTGTTCTTTTGTTGGTACCCATACTATGTCTATTTCCTTGTCTTGAAAAGCTTTTCAAACATAATGATACTTTAACTTTACTAAGTGTCTTAGAGCTCTCGATGCGTCTGATTTAGTGGCTTTTATTGCTGCTTGATTATCTTCGAAAATAATTGGCTTAATTTCTTTCTTTAGAATTAGTCTACAAAGATGTTTTATGTAAACTAATTCTTTAGTTGACGTACTTAGTGCTATATATTCTGCCTCCATAGATGACGTTGCTACAATTTTCTGTTTATTTGACTTCCATGCTATTGCATCTCCAAAAAGAAATATTATATATCCCGTTGTGGATATTCCATCCGGGTCATTTATTCCTAATGAAGCATCACAGAAACTGACTAACTCATTATTTTCTCCTTTATATACTAATTTATGGTCTTTTGTACGTGACAAATATTTGAAAACTTTTTCTACTTTAGCCCATTCTATTAATCCAAAATCGTGAGATTTTCGTGTCAAAACATTTACAGCAAACATAATATCTGGTCTAGTACTTAAAGCTAAATATAGTAAAGCACCTACTGCTTCTCTATAGGGTATCTTTTCTTTTAGATTTAACTGTGTTTCTAACTTAATTTCTGAATCAGACTTCTTTATGGCTTGATTAGTTAACATTGGTGTATCACTTCCTTTTACATGTTCTAACTTAAATTTCTTTAACAGGGATTCTATAAATTTCGTTTGAGATAACATCATCGTTTTTGTCTCGAAGTTTCGTTCAATATCTATTCCTAAATATTTTCTTGTTTCACCTAGAACTTTCATTTTGAAAGTTTTACCCTAGTTCAATTTGAGTTTCGTAAATCTTTTCTGCATTATTTCCTGAGATTAAAATATCATCAACATATTGAACTAACGTAACCATCTTTCCCCCTTGACACCAATAAAATATGCAGGCTTCACCTTCATATAAGTTAAAATTCATACTTTTTATGGTCTTTTTAAATTTTAGATACCACCTTTTTGGGCTAACTTTTAATCCGTACAAAGCTTTTCTTAATTCGCATACATTTTCTTTTCTGAATTTTTCGTTAACATCTACTCCTGGTATTTTCAGGTAAATTTTCTTGTCTAGTTTGCTATTTAAGAATGCTACTATTACGTCGAGCTGAATAATTTTCCATCCCATTTTATTTACTATGCTCAAGAACATTCTTATCTGTGCTAAACCTATGGTTGGTGCATATAATTCGGACATATCATACACATGATGATCTTGGAAACCTTTAGCTACTACTCTAGCTTTATATCTATACACACCTCCTGGTTCTAACTTTTTGACAAAAATCCATCTCGAATCCATAATCTTTTTACCTTCAGGTTTCTTTACATATTTCCAAGTTTTACTTTCTAATAGTGATTTTATTTCTGAATTAATTTCCTCCATCCATTTTTCTTTTTCATTACTGTTTAATACATCTTTATACGTTTTTGGAACTTTATTTATCTCGCACATCATGGCAAAATATCTATTCTCTCTATCTGTCGCAATTATTGTCTTTTCACTCGGTTCGAATTCAACTTCTCCCTCTGAATCATTAATGTCTGATGAAGACTCACTTGACGACACTCTAAATCTAACTTTATTTTTATTCTTTTTACATTTCTCTGACTTTAATATTACTTCCGAATTATTTTCATTTACAAAGTTTTCAGGTATACCATTTGATAGGTCTACTTGCGTATCATCTTCTATATTATTCCAGTTAATTAATTCAATTCTTGGTAATCCTTCTTTTTCAAAATAATTTCTCGGGTATTTATCTTTAAAGGTAATTGACTCTAGAAACGTTACATTACTTGACTTAATTAATTTTCCTCTTTCGGGTTTTAGGAGTAGCCATGATTGAGGATTTGATCCTACTAAAATACAGCTTTCTCCGTCTTCACTAAATTTTGACGTTTTTGTTTTGGCATGGGGTAATTTTCTTATTGCAATACATCCAAATCTATGTATGTATTCAATTTTGGGTTTTCTATTTTTGAGCATTTCATAGGGTGTTTTCATTTTTAACCTCTTATGTGGCAATCTGTTATGAATGTGCGTGACTTGTTGTATGGCTAATTCCCAAAATTCTAGTGGTAATCCACTATCTAGTAACAATGCTTTTGTTTTCTGTATAGCTGTGAGATTAAATCTCTCAGCTGTACCATTAAGTTCGGTAGTGTCGGGTGGACTTATTTCTAACATTATACCTTCTTCTTTGACTATATGCTTCATGTCTACAGTTAAATATTCCCTACCTCCATCTATTCGAAGATATGAAATTTTAATTTTTCTATCCCCTAAATTAATTCTCATTGTTTCTATAAATTCTCTAAAATATTTTCCTACTTCTAATTTATTTGTCATATTGAATGTCATAGTATATCTCAAAAAATCGTCTGTGAAAGTTGCCACATAAACACTTTTATTTATTACTCCTATTGGTTTAATTGGACCCATTAAATCACTATGTATACGGAACATTGGTTTATCTGCTATTTCTCTTATCGTTTTATGAGGGGATCTTTTAATTTTTGCTAAACGACATACTTCACATTCTTGAATTTCAGTGTCAAAATCTACATTTTTAAGACAATCATACGTGACTGATGCTTTCTTTAAATAGTCCATAGATGCATGACCTAGTCTAACATGATATAAATAGCCCAAATTTTTCTTTATCGAATTTTCACACGGTAGTTTTAAATTATTTAAATCATCTATTGTTATGTCTACACCCAGATCTAAATATTCTAACAATATTCTTGATTTGACTTTAGATTACTCGTACTTGGCTTTGGCTTATCATAGTTGTGATCTATGATATGATTTTCTGACTCACTTTCTGACCACACATCTTTGACTTTAGAATACTTATGATCATGTAAAATATTAGTGTCGTCATATGCGTATTTTTCAATTTCTGATTCGTTAGACGAATCTTTCTCTTTGTCAGTTAAATATACTCTCAAAAAAACGATTATATCAAAATTGAACCACCAGTATTTTCCTGTTTTATTTCCTAACATAACTATCTTATTTGACTTCTCATTACAAATTTCTACAGTTTTATCTCTAAATACTGCATAATAACCTAATTTTGTCAACCTATGTATCGATAATAAATTTTCTCCTAAGTTCTTTGAATATCTAATTTTATTAATTTTTAGAGTTTTCCCTTCTATGTCTTTTACATATAAATTTCCTTTATGGGTGATTTTAATGTCTGCAGATTTATCTTTATTGGCACATGAAATATATTCTGGGATTTCAAGATTCGTGATTTCAACTAAATTATCTAACCTTTTAATAAAATGGTCTGTTGCCCCAGTATCAGCTATGAACATTACTTTAGTATTCCTATCCGTTTTTAAACATTTAGAGAACTTTTTACGTTTAAATTTAATTATACTTCTTATTCTTTTCATACCTTTCGATTTTACTGACGATTTACTTTTATGCGACTTTCTATCCGAATCACTGGATGAACTATATGAACTCGTGTATGACGAACTACTCGTTGATGACGTACTCGAACTCGTACTTCTATCTCTGCGTTTTTTTGTCGTACGTGCTCCTCTCTTATGGTATTTGTGGCCTCTCTTGCTTTTACTCGATTTCTTTTCATGTCGATGTTTTCTTTTATTTCTTCTTTTGTTGTCTGGTCTACTAGTTGCCTCTGAAACTGTAGTTTTGGTCGATTCACTCTGCTCTGTTGATTTTACAAAATAAATCGGTTTGAATTTCGGCTTAACTTTAATTTTCAATTTTTTGAAACATCGCCAATAAGGGCTACCTTTTGTGACACTATTCGTTCTCTTTTCTCTCGGTAACGGATTATGTCCCGGCTTTTTCAAGCAATGTCTTGCCACATGCCCGTACCCACTACAGTTAAAACATTGGTACGTCGGGCATCCTGTAAAATTAGTTGTCTTTAAATTTCGTGTCTTATTTGGTCTATTAAACTTAAATCTATTTGTCTGAACATAATTAATTCCTTTGCTTCTTGAAATTCCTTTCCTTTCTTTTACTAATACATCTTCTTCCATAAGTATCGCTTTTATTTGTTCATACGTCATTATGGTATTTATTCTTGCCGATAAGTTTGGAAAATCTAAAAGCATTTGTAATTTTAAAGCCTCAAGTTTTCTATTCTCATCCCATCCTTTATTCGTTAATCTAATCTTTCTTTCTATTTCCTCAAATTCATCAAACCAATCATTTAATTCCATACTCTCAGGATAATATCTCAATGAATAAATTTCTGAAATAACTAAATTACACATTATTGTCTGGGGTTCCCTATAATCTGCAATTTTCTTTAAGTATTTTGAGGGACATGGTTCACCAAAAATTAATTTTGCATGTTTGTCATCTAACCATTCTAATAACACGGCTTTTGCATCACATCTATCTCTAGTATTTTCTTCACTAATTACAACAGGATTTATCAAATCAAAAGCTTTCAAAAATTTATATCTGTTTACAAACATGTTGAACGATTCTAACCAAACTCTAAAATCTATCATCATTGATAATTTCTTTGCCGTTACTTTAATTTTACTTCTATATTCCTTATTAATATATTGTGTCTCAACAACATTTAAATCCTAATTATTTGCGTTTTTGTCTAAATGGCTGGGATTATTATTAGAATTACCAGAAGAATTATCTTCCTTATCTCTGTGGCTATCGTTTTTCTCGTTTCGATCTAGCGATTTATCGATTTGCAAAAATTTTCTTAAAATATCATCGAAAATGTCAGAATTATTACCTTTCGTGTTAAATGTCTGTGGTTGTGTCTGCATGTTCTCAATGTTTTCTAATTGTCTCGATCTGTTTTCATCTGTAAATGTCTGTTTAAATGGCTCATTATTAGTTGTCTTACTTGTCTTATTTGTCTTATTTGTCTTTTTGTTGTAGTTTTTCTGTGTCGGTGGCGGATTGTCCCAGTTCTCTTCTTCTTCGGTCGGTGCTGGCTGTCTCACAACGTCATTTCCGTTGGACCGACTTGGTCCAGCACTGTCCTCCAATCTTATGTTTGAGATCTCTGGAACGTTGTCACTACTATCTTTTCTCGAAACTTCCGGTCTTGCAAACATTACATCGTCTTGCGCTTCTTCCCACTGTTCGCCTGGAGTTTCCATCGGGTCATTACCATATGTCGGCAGGTTCTTCATTTTCTCGTAGATGTCTGTTTGTCTTTTGTCTGGAACCTGATTATTAATTAATTGTTCCAAAATTATTACATTTAACCTTTTAATCAGACTCAGCTCTAATCCGTGCATGAGATGTATGCAGGATGCTGGGTCGGTAGTAAAATATCGATCTATCCCAAATTTTATTGCCTTAATTGCTCTTGTTCTCGAGATCATGTCATCTGCTCTCGTGTCAAGAAACTTTGATGGTCCTCTCGACATTGTTTTCTCCGCTGGCGTGGATGGTGTCTGATCTTCTGGTGCCATAGTCACTATCATTTGCGTCTCTCTCGATTCTTTTACAACGTTCTGTATGTAACAACAAAATACAGATTAATTATAATGTCATACAAGGAACATCTAAATAATTACCGAAAATATAATGTCTGCTACGATTACGTAAACTCTAGACCACGTTTACCACTAATACTTTAACTAGTTCTTTGTGATTGCACTCTCTTGGGATCTATCTACAATTTCACTTTGGTTTAGATTACTTTTAATGTAGATAAAATTTGGACGGTTTAACTTGGCCAGGATTTTTCGTCTAAGTACCCAAGTGCAATATTACATATACTTATTTGTCAATAAACCACCTACTAACGTCCATACTATAGTAGGTTCATGTCATGGTAACCAGATCTTTGTTATAAAACAATTAAATTAACTAATAATTAATGGCTAAACTCTCGTTCTTCGTGGGAATTTTGGTAGCCAAATTCACACCACGTTTTCATCGTTTTACGTTTTATCGACTGAATACTTAATTTTCTGAAAAAATAAACTTATTCTACACAATATGTTCATTATTTATTATTATTTAATTCATTCCTTACTAATTTCATGTTTTCAATTTCGGTTATTTTTCAAAAATGTGTTCACACCACGTTTTCATTAATGGCGCACTTCTTTGTTTTATCACCCGATTTTCAAACAAATTTGTTAACATGTCTTTTAAATTTCATTATTCTAGTAATAAATATTTACTGTACTTGCAGGTATTCTCAGTAGTTGGCTTGGTGATACTATTTTATGGTAGAATGACGCCATATTTTTTCGAAAAACATGAATAAAATGAAACAGTAAATTAGCGAACATATTCTCACACATGAACACGAAAAACGAACTAACTACTTAATGGCTTATTTGACTTTAATTACATTTTACTCACTGATAGATGGCTTATTTGGCTACTTAAACTAAAATCACATTCAAAAATACTTCATTAACTTTGCTACTGTTACCATGTAAGAATAATATGTACACGAGGAACTATAAGAGTTTATTGTGTGAGTACAACGGACAAACTGTAACGTACGTAACATAGAATATGGCGTAGTATATGTTGTAACGGAAATCCCACCTTCACTCATTCTTCATCATCATCATCACGATCACTATATATATATGTCATACGTACACTCTCACCACGAAGTGCTTTCCCCCTACTACTTTCGATCGTACATCGCTGTTGCTTCGCCATTTCATATTCTGTTAATAATGTATTATTCATTCGTGTAATAAACCTCCATAATATTAGAAGTCTCAAGTTCTTTCGATCCTCGTTCTGTACGCCTCACATCATGGTAGCCATCGCTGCGGTAGAACTATGAGGAGAGACTTAGAAATTTAAATCGATGGAATAATTTTTTTTGAATTCATTTACTGTTGCGCGAAAATTTTTCATGTTTTCTGTTGCATAATACACGAAGTAATTACCGTGTTTTTCGAGAAGTTTAACTCAAAATATAATATATTTTTAATTTTTTTTGAAAAATTCAAAATTA